>PVKU01013989.1:0-25414 GCA_004027475.1 Anoura caudifer
TTTTGCTGGACATTCGGTGTCCTGTGGTGCCTAGGGCGGGCTTAGCGAGCTTCTCCTTGTGGCGTGGGCGCTGCGGTGGGCAGCCTGCCAGTGAACGATGCGGCTGGTTTGCAATAAAACTTTATTACAGAAATAGACAGTGAGCCACATTTGGCTTTCAGAAGCAATCAGCTAATCCTGCCCTAAAAGAGAAAGCTCTAGAATGGGAAGGTAAACGGACTATTAAAATCAGATGAATCCTCACGTTTCCACGTCATTAACTCTACCAAAGGCTAAGAAAAACAATTTTTTTTTCTTCTGTTGTTTGGAGTACATTTCATGTTTAATAAGGAGTTTGAAGCAAACCCTAAATGTCTTCATCTGTGTGGGTTTTTTTTTTGTTTGTTGGTTTCGTTTTGTGTTTTTAGATGTAGCGTCTGAAGCTCCCACAAACCTGTCCTATCCAGCAGCCGCTTGTCCAGTGGTATCTTCGTCCCGGGCGCCGTGTGGTTTTGGGGGACTCAGGAATGGCCCGGGTGCGGACCTTCCCTCCTGGGAACTGTGCTGGGGCTGCAGCGAGCGCCTGGCCTTGGCCGTGGCCCCCGGCACCACCGATGGGACTGCCTGGGGTCCCCTCATTGCCCTCCCTCTGCTGCCTGCCTGCGCAGGGGTTGGGGGGGGATCGTGCGTTTTCCTCCTCTTCATTTGCGCGTGGTTACAGGCAGCCTGCTCAAAGGACTTGCCACTGGAAATCTTTGTCGGAAGGTTTCTGTTCCAACAGAACCTTTGTTTTAATAACTTGCCCAGCTCTCAGTCTTGATATTTCAAGAAGCTGCGTGTTTTCCTGCCCTTTTTAGTTTCCACTTAGTCACCTGAATTCCCTTTGAGAATTTCCGTGAGCGCTCCCTGCCAGATGAGAGCCCGGCCCCGCCAGATGGCACGGAGCAGCACTCTCCTGGTGCTGAAACTCGGGGCGGGGGGGGGGGGGCATTCCAGGCCCCGCCGCCTTTCCAGGGGTGTTCTGGGGACGGAGCCATTCCCGCCTTGGCCGGTGGGGCCGAGTTGCTGGGTAGCAGGAGGCAGGCAGGCCCCGGAGGAGGGAGCCCCGAGGCCCAAGTGGGTGGGAGGTAGACCCCTCAGGGCTGGGCCCGGTGAGCACCGCTGGCTGAGGGCACCGCTGGCTGAGGGCACCGCGTGGGCACCGCACGGGCACCTTAGCACTGGCTGAAAGTCACTTCCATTTTCAGACTTGCCTTCAGGCTGTTGCCCCTGGAGCAGACAGCTCGCTGCCTCCCTGCTCTCAGGGTGGTGCGGGCCTCATGGCCTGGGAAGTGAGGAGAAACCCAGCAGAACCGCCTTCCAGAACCAGCGTCCACCCTGCGGTCCTTGCCGCCCACGGCGGGCATTTGTCACGCAGCCCCTTCATGGTCATCGTCCGTGGGGAAGCCTCCCCCAGTCACCTGCGATGTTCTGAGTGGGTCTCGTGCTGAGTCACCTTGTCCTTCAGCCATCTGTCCAGACGCCCGGGGTCACCGACGCCTGCTGTGTGTTGAGGGCTTCGCGAGGTGCTGGGGTGCAGCAGCAGCGGCTCCTCAGACGATCTTCCTGTGGGGAGGGCCCCGGGCTGGGGGCAGGCGGATGTCACCGCAGTTGCTCAGGCAGCACAGCGAGCCACGCACAGCGATCGAGGTGCGTGTGTCCTTGCAGGAGGGCAGAGCCGTCTGGGGCGCCGGCTCGGGAGGGATCACGCAGATCTGACTGCGCTTGCCGCCCGGTGCGGGGAGGGGAAGGGCTGGGGCGTGCCGCCGTCGATCTGTGACAGCTGGGACCTGCTGGTGAGGCGTGGAGACGTCTGGGGAGGGTGTGGGCGGCTGAAGGAGACGGGCTCCCTGTGTCCCTGAAGGAGACGGGCATACCTGTGTTCCGGAAGCGTCTCTCTGCTGACTGACGGTGCAGGGTGGTCTCCCGGGCATGGACAGGGAGGAACCTGGGAGGGAATGGGAAGCGTGGAGATAGCTGAGCGAGTGGTCGCCTGCTTCGCCCAGCCTGCAACGAGTGAGCCCCTGCTGGGTGCCGTCCCCAGGCCCCAGGAATCTGCGACCACGGAGGACACCGAGGGGGCCGTGTGGTGGGAACATCCCGGGAGTTGTCGCTGGTGGCCGTCGTGACAGCTGAACACAGGCTGTTTGGCGGAGGAATAAACGGGTTTGTCCTGGGTTTGGGTTCGGCGGCACCAGCCTAAGAACCGGCCTCTTCCTTGGTGCACGTGGGTCAGGTGTCTGTCAGTCAGCCTTCGAGGTTTCCGGACAACTCACTCCATGTTTGATCTCTCCGCGCCCAAGACGCTCCTTCTCCCGCCGGCTAGTTCCTCCCGCAGGGAGCACGCGGCGGGAGCGAGACTCCAGGCTGACTCGCCACCTTGTCAGCAGGTTTGGTAAAGGAGCTGGTACAGTCACGCTCCATTGAAAAAACCGGCTGCAGACGGTCTGTGGGCGTGTCCCAGCCTGTGGTTCCCGTGTTCTCCCAGTGGGGTGAGCCCGCAGCTGGGAGCATCCAGTGGGGCTGGGCAGTGGGCCCTTAGCAGGGGCACTGGCGTGGCCCAGAGCCCGAGGATCAGCAGGTTCGATGATCTCACCTGTCGCAGGAATCGTTCGCAGCCCCAAAGAAGGCCCCCTGGTCGGATGCTTGGATGCACCGTTAATTTTATTGTTTATCTGGTGTTTTTTCACTTACTTGAACTCTGATGGTATAGTTTAGGAACCGTAAAATAAAACCAGAAACGGCAACTCACGAGCACACGGCGGGTGACCGTGCTCCCCTGGCAGGGTCACCGTGGGGGTCTCAGGGGTCACTGTGAGCAAAGCCGCAGACCCAGCCCCTAGTAAAGGTGATATAAATATTGGCCATTTGGCCATCGTTATTGATCTGCTTTTGAAAAGCGACCAGAATTTGCATGAAATTAACCGGCAGCAGGTGAGAAGCCTGATAGTACGAGACCACGTGACGTAAGACCGCGCAGAGTTCCGGATAATCCACCATCGGGTCCCCTTCGACCTCACCAGTGCCACATTTGGTGGGCCTAGCGGAGAGGCGGCCGTGCGCAGATGCGAGGAAAGCTGGGAGTGTCTGTGATTGCAGGCCCGAGTTTGGGGGCCACCACCGCGTCTGGGCTGTGCCTTCCCTTCGGTAGCCCCCGAATACCAGCTCTGAGGGGCGCGAGCTCAGGCAGCGGGCACGAGGAAGCGGCCGGCGCGGACTGTGGGCCGTGGGCCTGCTGTCCCTCTGCACAGACGCGTGGAATGTTAACGTAAATTGTCCTGAGTTTTCTGAGAGGTGTGCACTTCCTTGACGAGGGTGTTAAGCTCTGAAATACAATCTTCACTCCGCCATTCAGCCCCTTCCCGAGCCAGGCTTCCTTATAACCCTCCCCCGCGCTTTGAAGGTGCGGAGTTGAGAATTCGTCCTTGCAGGCATTTCATTCGATGCAGCAAGCCACTCACCACCACGAGACGGGGCTGCCCCAGGGACTGGGGAGTGGCGGCTGGAGCCCAGCCCGACTCATCTGGTGGTTTCGGTGACTTCTCATCCAAAAAGCTGCCGGTGCCCGTGACGTGGCCTCACGCCTCGTGGGTGAGAAGTGTGAGCAGCCGCAGGGTCCCGGGTGCCCCGTGTGGCTTTGTCGCCTGGAACCCAGGAGTCGGGAGGCCTCGGGAGAGATCGGAAGGCCATGTTCTGTTGGGGGGGGGGGTCCATCCTCCAGGAAACAGCTGATGGTGGGAGGGGAGCTTCAGGGATGCTGACGACTCTGTGGTTTCAGGGCATTGAGCCCAGACGGGGGCGTTAGAAGTTTTCACCTTCAGAGGTGGATTTCTCTGCTCACTCAGGGCAGGCAGAAACCAGGGGCTGGGCATCTCCTGCCCCTGGTGCTGGGGCGCCCCCACGCCCACGGCTGCAAAGTGCCTGGAGTGTGCCAGGCATTGCTCGGTCACCCGTGGGTGCTCTGCCTGCTGCAGCGCGTGGGCTTCACCCGGGAGACGCGGGCGGACCTCCGTGGTGCCCGCTACGGACTGAGCGTGCGTGTCCCCCAAATTCCTTTGCTGAAGCCCCAATCTCACCGCGGTGGCTTTGGGGGGTGGGGCCCTCCTGATGGGGTCCGTGCCCCTTCGGAAGACAGCAGGGAGCTGGCTCTCCCGCCTGCTGCGCCAGGGGAGGCCTCGCCAGGAAGGAGAGGGCTCCTCTCCGGCCCTGAACTGGCCGGCACCTTGACCTGGCACGTGCCAGCCTCCTGAACCACGAGAAAGACACGCTCCTCTGTGGTACCTGTCGTGGCAGCCCAGGCAGACCAAGACAGGGGCTGTGCGCCAAGTTCAAAGGGATCTGCCCTTCAGGCTTGAGTGAAATGTTTAGAATTCGCGGCACTGTCCTGTCTGTGGTTTTCGTGACTACAAATCATTCTGAAGTGTTCACAGTGTCAGCTGCTGGCACGTAAGCCCGACTGGAAGTAGCTGGTCACGTTAAGTCCAAAGCAGAGTGGCCGCTGGAGCTGCGCTTGGTGCTTCCTTCCCGGAGGCGGAGACGGGAGGGATGCGGGGGAGCCCGGAGTCAGCAGGAGGAGAGGGACGGTCCGGTGCGTGCCGGTGATCAGAGCCGGCTTCGCAGGAAGGGCAAGCGGGTGCACGCTCGGGGCGGCCGCTGGGAGGCTGCTGGGCCGCTCTGTGCGCGCAGGGTCCTGCTAATTACCGGGGCCCAAGACTCAGCGGGCGGACGTCTGAGCCTCGAGCGTGGGGAGGCCGCTCTGCCAGACCAGACAGCCGGGAGCACCCTGCTCGGCTCCACACGGGTGGCGGCCTAGCTTTTGTGCGATTTCTCTGGTGGGCGTGGCCTGGTTTAAAAAAAAAAAAAGACGGAAATACTGCAAATGGGCACTACCTATTGGGAAAGGTCTGACTGGTTACAGATTTATCTCCTTTTGCCTTAGCAGAGGAAAATGACTTGGGGAACCATATCAAAGATTATTCACTTTATTGTCTCCTTTAATTTTTTTGTTTCAGTTTACCAGCATTTCACAAAAAGGTGCAAATTTTTTTTTGCCCACGCAGGTGGCTCCTGTCAGAGCGTGTGGGCGTGAGCCTGCGTTTCGCTATCCCCAGCTTCTAGACTTTGCTGTCACTTTGAGAATTCACACTCCTGGGGCAGGGATGCTGTGGGGAGCCAAGGGGCCCTGGGACCTCCCAGTGAGCATGGATACAGGCACAGATTAAGGGACTTTTAGACCCCAAGACACAGGCACCTTCTGTGATAAATCTTTAGTGCCCCTGAAACTCTAGACACTTCTTGCTCTGGGCTCGTTGGCTTCTTCGGACGGGCTGAGGCTTTGCAAAGATCGGATTTATTGGGGGGCATTGGCTGGTACATTGGAGAAGGTCCAGGTGTGCATTTCTCTACCACGTCACCTGCGTGTTGCATTGTGTGACCACCCCCGAAGGTCTGGTCTCCCTCCGTCACCATGTACCTGACCCCTTACCCTCCTCAGCCCCCCTCGCCCCTTCCCCTTCCCCTTCCCTCAGGTAACCACCATGCTGTGGTCTGTTTATGAGTTTGTTTGTTCATTTATGGCTTTTCTGTTTTACACCCCGCATGTAAGTGAAGTCATAGGGTCCTTTTCCTCTTCCATCTGACTTATTTCGCTTAACATGATGTCCTTGAGATCCGTGCTGTTTGGGCAACTGGTTGCCTTTCTCCTTCCTTCCGACCCTCATACGTTATGTGCTGGCTGACTCCGCGCTTGGCCTCAGACTCAGTGTGCACTGCCCTCGCGAGGACCTGCCCTGCGGTGGCCGTTGTAGGTGGTCCTGCTGGGGAGGAAGGAGGGGCCGGGCTTGCCTTTGTCCTGTGGCGGGGAGTCCTGAGCAAAGGGGCTCCCCTCCCACCGGGCGTTTCAAGGTGCGATCAGGGGGCTGGAGAGGGCGCCAGAGCCCGCGGCCGCCTCCGTACGGGTCATCGCCCTTCGAAAACCGCGACTCTCCGTGAAGCGGTGAGTCTGCGCAGCAGAAGGGACTCTTACACACGTTTCCAAGGGAAGTCACAAGTTGAAGCTAGAAGGCTCAGAGGGAATCAGGCTGCTGCTTGCACTTCAATGAGCGGGAGAGGAAGCCGCGGGAGGCGGAGATGAGGTCTGCATGCTAAGCTGGGTGGAAGGAGGGGCTTCTGGGGGGTGGGGGAGGGCTGCGGCTGCCCGGGCGGTTCCGGCTCCTTGCTGGGCACGCGTGCCCCTCTGACGCCCCCGTAGTTTCAACTCCGCAAGAACATTCTTCTCTGTCAAGGCCCAAAGTACATGCGCCACCCAGCATTTCAGCCCTGGAGGTGCCTCAGGTCTTTGCAGGTCTCGTTTGTCTCGTTCTGCTGACGAGAGCTGTGAGTTGGAAGCCCAGTCCGAGCGACTGTGGCCTCTCGCTCTGAGAGTCTAAACCGAAGGTGCCGTCACGTCGGTTTTGACGACACAAGAGCCGGTGTCCGGCCACGGCCTTCTGGGAGCCCGGCCACGCTCTTCCTTTTGTCTCTTAGTTAAGCAGCGGCCCCAGCCCTGCGGAGGGGTGGCCTTGTCTTTCAGGTGAGCACAGGTAGCTGTCGGGTGGAACGGCTGGAAAGGGGCAGGGCCAGGATGGGACTCTGCCTTCGTGATTCCCAAACCCACACGGGTGGTGCGGCCAGGAGCCCCCAGGTTCTGGGATGTGGGGCTCCCGGTGCCGAAACTGGACCCACCTGGGGGCGTGCAGAGAGTCGGCACTTTTCCGTGTGATGTGCCCGACTTGCTAGAAGCACTGTGAGCGAGTGTGGGAGCCCGTGTGCACGTTCGAGTGTGGCTGTGAATGTGTGACCGTGTGTGTCGGCCAGCGTGCCAGGCCGGGGGCCAGGCAGGGAAGCGAGCAGGGGGCTCTTTGGGATTCCCGGCGACAGTGTGGCCCACGTCGGCTGCTGGCTCGCTCCACGCTGACAGACAAAGGGGCACAGTTCTCAGGGTGGCGGCATGTGTAGTTTCCACTCTTGCTTCCAAATACCGCTGTGCAGCTGTGCCCATGGTGGGCACGGTCTTGGGAAGGACTGGGTGCCCCGGAGGGTCCCACCTCCCTGCCACAGCCCCTTCCACACTTTGTAAGAACGGCCCTGGTGCCTCTGGGGGCCCCCGCTGCCCAGCAGAATCGGGGCTCCGCTTCAAAGCCTGGGCCCCTCACGGTGTGTTTCCCTCCGAGCCTGTCGTTTTGGCCCGTGTCCAAGTTGCGAGGGACGCTGTGTGCTCAGCCTGCCTTTGAAATACGCCCAGAGAGGGGCGGTCACTCGGGCCCCCGGGTAGAGCAGTGCGACCTTTAGAGTGTGATGTGTCCACACGTGGTCAAGACATTGCTCTTCACGCAGAAGGTGAACCCGGGTGGACACTCGGGGTTTGTCCTTTCTTCCTGACCCACTTCGTGCTCCGTCAGAGGCCCCTGGAGGCCCCAGTGTGACTGTCGAGGGCAGGCAGGCCCGGGGTGGGGGGCGTGCTGCTCCCAAGGGCCCTGCCGGAGGGCGGAGGGCCAGCTGCCCTGCCCTCGTGTGCGCTGCCAGGGCCCGTGTGGAGGTTCCTTGTTAGGGCTTATCGGCTGGAGTGTCCAGGGGGCCTTGCGGTCACTGAGCTGCCCCTGTGCTGTGCCCCAGTCACGTCCGCAGGCATCTGTCGTCCCCGTTTTGTTCCAACGCCCCTGTGACTTGTTGCAAATGAAACACCTTCCGGAAGGCTGGGTTTCTCCTGTGGCTGGTGTCCCTTGTGCGATAGGCGTAAACGACATGCAGGCTGTCGAGTGATGAGCCCAGAGCACGCTGGGAAACGGGGGCTGAGCGCAGGCAGGGGCTCCAGAGGGAAGAGGATGGGGGGGGTGGGCCCGGGGGGGACAGTGGCAGTGGCAGCAGAGAGGAGGGTGGAGGGGACGTGGGGTGGGCACGGAGGGACACAGAGTCAGGTAGACAGATACAGAACAGGAGCACGGAGAGATACAGAGGCCAACGCGTGATCGGGGGAGGCAGAGAGAGACGGACAGACAGACGGGGAGACCAGCAGGGGCGGGTCCTGGTTCTCAGGATGCCTGCCTGTCTGCCCGAGTCAGGTCCTGTGGGTAACAGAGCCCGCCGGCACGCCTGACGCCGCTGCTTCTGTCTTTCAGGTGCTCACGTCATGCCGTGCCTTCCTTCTCACGGCGCGGGTGCCCACCAAGGTAAGTGCTGATGCGGTCCTCCCGCCAGCGCACGCACGCACACACACGTGCACATTGCACCATACATGTGCACACACGCACCACAGCACACACACCACGCACACATGTGCAGACACACAGGAAAACACACACCACACATGTGCATACACATAGACACACAGGAAAGCACACACCACACGTGTGCACATTGCACCACACATGTGTGCACACACGTACTACATGACATACACCATGCACACATGTGCAGGCACACAGGAAGGCACATACCACTTGCGTGCACACGCCACACCACATGTGCAGAATCTTTGCTGAGCTTGGCAGAGACAGCCCACTGCTCACTAGTCAAAGGCGTGGGTCCCCGTGTCCTTTATTCCCTGACCGTATAAATGCTAAGTTTTTCAAGGTTTCTCCAAGGGATGAGGGGTGGGTTCCAGCCCCTTTCCATCAGGTAAAGTGAGCCTGCGAATTCACAGTGTGTCGTAAGGGAGATCAGTGATGCTGTGCATGACGTCGACCTGAGTTCCCTGCCCCCTGAAGTGCCTGGGGGCTGGAGAGAAGGAAGCGTGTCACCCGTGAGAAGTCAGCTGCAGGAGGCAGTGCTGGGGCTTGAGGAAGCAGCCCAGCAGCCTCTCGAGCAGAAGCCTCCCAGATGGGGCGTTAACCTTAATTAAAAACGTCGAGCCTCAGCGGCGGGCGTGTTTCCTGTTGGGAGCTCACCTGCCTCCCGTCTGCGGGCTGATCCCGCCCCGTCCCTGAGCGAAGGCCCCGCTCACCTGTCACGTGTTCGAGGTTCAGTCAGGCTGGCTGGGGTGGTCGGGCGTCCGTTCTGGTTTCTGACACCGTCAGCCTCACAGAGTGACAGGCGTGCGGGACCCCCTCCCGAGCCCACATGCCACGGCCCCCGGGGCCGGGAGGCAAACCGGTCAGCGGCGCTCATTTTCGGGGGAGGTGATTCTGTCCACACCAGTCGTGTGCAGCCGGCACCGGGAGGGTGTGGGTTTCTTTTTTCTCTGAGGGCCGACTGATTGAGCATTTTCCTTTTGCCTTTGTACCGTTAAGTGTGCCCCTTAACGGACACCCAGAATAGACGAGTTCTCCTCCGTGATCAGTCACAAGAGGCCCAGCTCTGCTGTGGGGGCCGGGGGTGGGTGGCGATGGGTCAGGGGGTCCGCAGGGACGCTGGGTTGAGGGATCCCCCGCATTGTCAGCCAGAGGAGGGGTCAGCCGCTGCTGGGAGGTTTGCGGGTGAAACCGCGCAGGGTGTCCGGGGAGCGGGCTGTGGGCCCAGGGTGTGCAGGGGCCGGTGGGGGTGGGGAAGGGGCCGAAAAGTTCGCAGGCCCCAGGCCGGTGCGGAGTGTGGGAGTCGCTGAGACAGACAGACAGACAGGCACATAATTGCATGTGGATTTGCTGTCTTGCCAGAGGTGGGGGTAGGGTGAGCGGGACAGTTGGGGCTAATGCCTTCCTCTTGTCTGTCCAGCCCCTAGTGTCTGTGGTTCTGCCTTTAAAATGTCCCGAGGGCTCCCAGCAGCCTGCACCCATCCCAGCTTCCTAACTGGCTGCTGCCTACTCCTGCCCAGGGAACGTCTTCGGGGCGGGCTGTGGTCGGGGAGGGCCGTTTGGGGGCCCAGAGGACAGCTGAGCCTCTCCGCTGTCCTGTCCGACGGCTCAGGCCCCTCCTGCTCGGCCGGCAGTGACGTTCATCACAAGGCCTCTGAGCTCTTCCTGGGGCCTGGGCTTCCTGCCCACCCTGCCTGTGCCGGGCGATCGGGGGTCTGTGAGGCCCAGTGGGGGTGTCACCATGCGTCCCCAGCTCCCTGGCACTTGCTTGGCCCAGTGACCGCCTCAGGCCCGGGGGAAGCCTCTGAACTGCCCTCCCTCGCACGCGGACCCGAGCCGTCCGCCCGAGACGGTGCCCAGCGGCACCCTGACTCTGCCGGGTTGTGAGGGTGAACCTGCTCATACCTGCTCACGCCTGCTCACCCCTCACTCCTGCTCACACCTGGGCACAACACCTGTTCACGCCTGCTCACACCTGCTCACTCTGGCTCACACCGGCTGAGTGAGATGGGTCCCCAGACCTCATCAGAGCCATTCTGATTGCGCTGGTACATTTGTTTAGTTAAGGACATCTCCTGGAGCTACCTGTCTGCTGAAGGCCGTACAGCGGTTCGAGGCTGAGGGGCCTGGGGAGCATGATGACCATGGAGAGGGTGCCGGCCCCGAGGGCCCAGCCAGGCCTTCCTGTACGCCCCCCATCGTCAGAGGCAGATGGGGAAGCCGGGTGTGCCGCGTCACTGTGTGGCTCGGTGCCCACCTGTGACAGGATGGCCCCCGCCTCCCCGGGAGCAGAGCAGAGGGCCCGTGGGCTTGGTCCTGGGGGGTTCTTTCCATTGCGTTTCTAGGCTGAAGGTGAGGGCACAGCAAACAGGCCCCACGCCGTCCCCGTGGTCTGTGGCTGCAGAGCCGGGAGAGAGATCAGTGGCCGCTGTCCAGGAAAAACAGGCGGAAAGCGCGAGACTGGGTGTATTTTAAAGAAAATAAATGCTGATCACAGGAGAAGAGCGGAGGAAACCCTTAGTGCCGAAATAAATAGAGAATAAGTCACCTATCTATGTGAAGAGAGAGAGAAGACTTTAATTTAACATGTGTTTCGTTTAAGCATGGCTTAAAATTCCTAAGTACTGTTTTCTCTGAACACATTGAAAAGACAGATTTCAGGGAAGCTGGCGGAAGGAATGGTGATTCCAGTGAGCAGTCCGACCGAGTGTAACCAGAGAGGCCGGGGTCGGAAAGGAGGGGGCGAGCGCTGAGGTCACCCAGAGGTCGGGCATGCTCTGTCCTGTTAGCAATGCAGAGGTACTGCTTTTTCCGAAGGACGGTCAGCCCAGGCCCGATCCGCGGGAAGGAGTGGGGACGGCAAACCAGCCCACCGTCCGCGCCGGCGGCCTGCCTCGCTGGGGCGCGGTCACCCCGCGTGGTGGTGTTCCGACCCCTGACCACAGGTCTGTGTCTCCCTCCACTGCAGCTCGAGCTGAGCTTCAACTACTTGGACATTCACGGCGTCACCTGCAGCAAGCCCGCCCAGGTGAGTGCGAGCCTCGGAGCCCGGCGGCCGGGCCCGCGGGCCATCACCACGAGGGACCTGAAGGTGCTGCGCGGTGGGAGGCTGCCGGGGCCGTGCGGGCGGGGCGGGGCGGGTCCGGGAAGGGGAACCTTCTCCGCAGCTGCTGGGGAGCTCTTCGCGGGCGGCCGCCCTGCGAGGGTCCTCCTCCTCCCGAGAGGTTTGGTACAAGCCGTGGCACCAACATTTCACAGTGGTCACGCAGCGCTGTGCCAGGGCTTTCCGGGAGGCGAGGTGAATATTTCGGTCTTTACGGTGTGTAGGCTTTTACAACCAGCTCCATGGAGCCGTAGGATCCCGCAGCGAACTGAGTGAAGCGTGCAGTTGGGTGGGTTTGACATCTGGGTCTCCACAAAACCATTCCCACAATCAACGTGCGGCACCTGTCCATCCCCCCAAGGCCGCCTCGGACACCTGTCCGCTCTCCCTCCTGCCCTCCTCAGCGGCAGGCGCCTGCTCCCAGCTGGCCCTGGGGAACCTTCCTTTTCCAGAATTTTCTGAGAATGGAGCCGACAGCCTTCCTTCCGTCATCGGCAGCCTCATTGCGGGGCTGCGCCCCCGGCCGCAGGTCTCGTCCCTCGCTCCCTGTCGTCGCCGAGCGGGGGCATCACGCGGCCTCTCTCAGTTTGCCCGTCTGTCCCCTGCGGACGGACGGACCCCTGGTCGTCCCCGGTCCCTGAGTGAGGCTGCTGTGCACATTGACGGGCAGACCCAGCCGCACATGGGCTCTCGGTCCCCGCGGGTGACGTCGGGGCGTGCGGCCGACGCACGTGTGACCTTGGAGAGGCTGCCACGCTCGCCGCCTTCCAGAGCGGCCCTGGCGAGGGCCTTCGCCGCCCCCAGCCCAGCATGGGCGTGCGCCTGCTCGCTCTGGGCCCTTCTGGTGAGCGCGCACGCGTCCCGTCGTGGTTTGAATCCTCACTTCCCTCCACGCGGAAGAAGCCGAGCGTCTTCGTGTGGCCTGCTGACCATCGGGGTCTTCTCCGAGCAGGTGTCAGCTCACACCTTTTGCCGTTTTTAAATCGCGTGCCTCGTGTCCTTAGAGTTTTCAGAGTTGCTTCTATATTCTGCATACGGGGGTTTGTCAGTGGACGAGGTACACACTTTTTCTGTCACTTGCCGGCTCATTTGTTTGTTTTCTTCATGGTGCTGGTCAAAGAGCAGGCGTTTTAAATTCTGATGAAGTCCAGAATCTCAGTGTTTTCTTCTACGGGTGACCCTTTCTTCGATGTCAGGTGGAATAAATAAATCTTTGCTTCTCCCGAGGTCACAGAACGTTGTATGCCTTCTAGAAGTTTTCCAGTTTTAGGTTACGCATTTAGGTCTGTGGTCCAGTGTGACATAATCTTTGTGTATAAATCCAGCGACGTGTGGATGGATCAGTGTTCGGTTCTTTACGTGTGTGTGTGTGGTTCGTCCGCGTGTCCTGTGCCGTTCGTGTGGAAGACGGTTGTTTCGCCCCGACTGGCTTTCACTCTTGTTGAAGATCAGTTGCTCCTTCAACGCCGGTCTGTGTCCTCACTCCAACTCCTGCCCCTTCGGTAGTTGTCTGTTTTTCTGTCCCCATGACACGGTCTGCATTCCCGTAGCTTCGCAGGCGGACTTGAAATCAGGCAGCGTGGGTCCTTGGTCGTGGTTCTCCTTGTGCAGGGGGTTTCGGTGTCTCTGCCCTTGGAAATGCCGTGTGGGTTCTAGACTTGGATTGTATCGGCTCTCGGCACCACGTTGGGGAGAGTTGGCCCCTGACCTGGAAATGGGTACGTGTCCCCACTGATCTGGCCTCTGATGTCGCTCAGTCGTGCTTTGTGGGGGCTTTCAGGGCACAGTCTTGCACATCTTTTGTCAGGTTTATGCCTAAGTATTTCCTGCTTTTTGATGCTATTGTAAATGGCACCGTTTTTAAAATTCAGTTCCCCATCGTTTCTCACCGGTCTTTGCAAACGCAGTTGATTTTTGCGTGGCACTCCCGTTCCCAGTCACGTGTCCCCGCCCACCGATCAGGTCTGGTGGCGTTTTAGCAGCGAGCTTCGTGTTCCGCATGGACGGCCGTGTCCTGCGTAAGGAGCACAGTGCTGCGTCCTCCTTTTCACCGTGGACGTGGTTCACTGTTCTCCTCGCCCGGCTGCAGTGGGGAGACGCTCCTCATGGGTCCCTCAGCTCCCGCCGGTTGGTCTGTCTGTCTGTCTGTGATTCCTGCTGTTCTCGGGGTCACATGAGCAGTGAGCAGCCCCGGGGGGGTGATAGCCATTCTGCCTGCTGACAACGGGGACAGGACGCTCTGCAAGCTTGCGGGTTCCTTTCCTATAAGCCACCCACTGTGTGCGGGCATCAGCCTGAGCCGGACACGTGCCCCTGGCGGGGCTCGGGGTGACGGCGGCAGTCCATGCGAACACGATGCCTTTAGGTGCCATCGATAGAGAACCAAGTACTTGGTCTGCGCCCCTGGGGTCGCCCGTCTCCTGCCAATGTTGGCAAAACAGCAGCAAGGAACTCACGGCTTGTCTGCGGTGACGGCACCGTGCAGCCCGTCACCTTGCAGGGCCGCGCCTGCACTGGGCTGAAGACAGGCAGTGAGGACGTATGTCCGTCCCACCCTCACCTGGAGGGAAATTTCCAGGTCTTTTCCCATGAGGCGTGATCGATCGGAGCTGCAGGTTTTTCATTTGTGCCTTTTTTCCGGCTGAGGCAGCCTGAGGCCCGGTTGGAGGTGGCTTACTGCTCGCCCTGGACGGTGGGGCCTTCCCTGGCACCCCTCCAGACAAAGTCTCGGTACAAGCGGGTCCAATGTGACCCTTGGCCTCCGTTGCACGGTGGCGGTGGGGCAGGCTCTGAATCTGCAGTTGGGTGCTTGCTTCAGCTGCGGGGTGCCTGTGGCCGCCTGTCCACCCTGGACCGGGACAGCTCTGCGACTCTGAAACTGCGGGTGCTGTTTTAAGAAAGGGCCCCCAAAACGCTGGGATTGTGTTTGCCGGCCTCAGCGAGAGTGGTTGGCTCCGCTCGCAGTTACGCACTCGAGCCCTTGGTCCTGATCACGCGGCGCCCGCCGGCTCTTGCAGATGGTCGTGGAGACGGAGAAGTACAGCCTGTCCCTGCGGATGGCGTCACCGGAGGACGTGAGCGAGGTGCTGGCCCACGTGGGCTCCAGCCTGCGGAGGACGTTCCCCGGCCTGTCTCCCGTGTGAGTCCCGGTGGGGCGTGGGGGTGGGGCGGCAGGGGCAGGTGGGGGGTGGGCTGGCCTCCCTCCCTCCCTCGGCCCGAGGCCCCGGTCCTGTTCGCCCTGGGACTGTCGCTCCGCCCCCAGCCCCGTGCGAACTCCGTGCCCAGCCTTCTGCAGACGCGGGGGCCCAAGTGCTGGGTGCGCAGCCGTCACCTGCAGCGTTAACGGGGACACGGCATCGTTTCCTTCGTGTTTTATGTTCTGCTCAGTAAGAGGAAACCTAAAAAAAAATGCAAAAAAAAACCCTGAACATGATAATTAGCCTTTTCCTTTTTCTCTCATTTTCTGAAGTGCACCTTAGGGATATTGGCAATCACGGCATTTATTTGTTTCTGTTAAGTGTTTAAACTCAGGCTTCCTGGGCTCAGGTTTGTACTTGGGGAGCGTGCGGCGTCTCCTTGGGGTGGAGAGGGCCGGGGAGGGGGCGTGGGGGCCGGGGTTTTTGAGGGCTGTTGCGGGTCAGGAACGCTGAACTCGGCATCTGGCACAGCCAGGTGGGGTGCCAGGTGGCAGGTCCGGGGGCGAGGCTGGGGGTTGGATCAGGTCTGGGGATGCAGCACCCGTGACAGCCACAGTGTGAGCCCAGGCTGACGCCTGCTGGTGACGTGGCCACGGAGGGAGCCGTGCACCGGGAAGGGGGAGGGTCTTGACAGTGAGCCTGAGATTTGGGGGTCAAGTGAAGGAGGAGAGCCACAGAGCGTGTTGGGTAAGGGTTCCCATGGAAACCTGGAGCCTGGGGGGACCCTGCCCAGTGAGGCTGGGTGTCGGGCATGCCGAGCGCAGAGGCCGTCCAGCAGGGTGGCGCCGTAACGGTCACAGGGGATCGTGACCGGAGCGGTGCAGGGTCGGTGGGGAGAGGCTGGTGCCTGGTTGGGCAGGGACAGGCGGCTGTGGCTCCTTCGGAAAGCGAGTTGTCAAGTGTGGCCCCAAGGGGCCCGGGAGCCTGGATGCAGCCAAAGGTGTTCGAGGAATTGCCGGGGTTTCTGTTTGCGTTCGGATGGGAGACAGCGCTGCAGGTGGCTGTTAGGGGGAACGAGAACGGGGGTGCCGCCGGGACAGCGCAGTCAGTTAGCAGCACCCTGGGGAGGGAAGAGGGACGCAGCGCCCGGGACGTGCTGGTCCCTCCTTCCGGCCTGGGGGCTGCTGGAGCGAAGGCCGGGCTGCCGGGGGGCGGGGGGGGGGTCCTGGCTCCCTCCCCCTTGGCGCCACCGGCAGCACTCCCTGAGCCCCTGCATTTCGTCCTGCTCTGTGCCTGGTGCAGTGTGGGGAGTGCCCTGGGGACACGGAGACGTCAGCAGACAGCGGCCCTGCCTTTGAACCACGGCCGTGGTGTGAGCAGCAGCAGAGGCAGGGGTGACGGCTGTGGGTGGCAGGTGCCTGGGCCCCGCGCCGGGCTGCTCCCCCAAAGAGGACAGCGAGGGGTCGGAGGCGGCGGCAGGGAGGGGAGGGGCCCTCGGGGAAGCAGGTGCCATTGTCGCCTAGTGAGTGGATGACTCGCAGAGAACTTCCGTAACTTACACACTCCTGGCTGCTGTTCCGTTTTCCTGCCCGGTGCGCACGGCGAGCTCCTGGGCCCTTGGGACTTGAAGCTCCTTGGATGGCACCGCACGGTTTCGGCCGGGGAAATGGGTGACTGCCTTTGTGTTGTTGGTTCCTGTCACTCGCGCGGGTGGGGGCGTGGGCCACCGGGTCCTCTCTTCCCCCGTGTTCGTGGGCCCGAGGTCCCAGCTGCCGGGAAGGGAAACAACTCCCTCACACAAGTAACACAAACCATTGAAACCAAGTCGTGCCCCCAGGGGTGCCGGGCGTACCAGTCGCGGTGGGTTGGAGACCATGAAACTGTATTGGATCCTGAGGCTCCTTTGGCTCATTGGTCCCACTGAGTATGGGACACGAGTCCGCCGTGGGGGCCCGGGGGCCCTGGCCTCATCTCCGTCCTTGCTCAGGGCACTTCTGGTCCCGTGGAGACTGGTCCGCAGAAAAGTGTCCCCCGCACCGCTGTCCGGGCTGGGAGGGCACACAGCCAGGGCAGCTCGCAGTTCCGACCTCCGGTCCCGAGGGAGCCGCGTCGGACCCCACGCCTGCACCGTGCGGATTTCTGGCTTCACCCACATACAGTCCTGAAAGCGACAGCCGTGACCAGGATCCGACGTGTGGGAACAGCACATGCGTGTGCACAACGTGGCATCAGCCCTCTGGACTGGAGTCCAGGGAATGCAGGCAGGCCAACAGGGGAGAATTGGAGTTAAAATTAACGTTCACACCACCAGGGTCTTCTCCTCACCTCCTGCATTCTCAGGGATACGTCTTAACGTTTCAAAATGCCCTTCCTGGGCTCACTCCATAAGGAAAGTTTGTTTCCAAGTTCTGCAGGGAAAGCGTAAAGGTGAAAGAAGAAAGTGTAAGTTACACTTGGAAACAACGTTGCCGTTCACGTCGCTCTGTGAGCGTTGCCCTCCTCGCTGTGCGGCGCTGGCTGCCTCCGAGGCCGGCCTCTGGGACGGGGCCGCGAAGAGGCACCGGGGCGCGTTTCAGCCGAGCGCTGCTAGTCGGTGTCCACCGCGGATATGGCCCCTCGCCCCCGGAAGCTGCTGCGTTCCGCCTGCAGCTGCTCTGATGTCCAAGCCCTCGGCTGCCCTGCAGCAGCAAGCTAGATTTTTACCTTACGACTCGAGGGCACATGAGCATTTGCTTAGAAAATGTTCCCTCGGGGGCGTCCTCCATCGCGCACGTGGGGGAGTGCCTGTTCCCACCCTCTGAGAGTTTACAGTCTAAAGAGAGTGTAAGAAAGTTCCATAAAGACTATTCTGATGAGCAAAACATCCCCAGAGGTCAGAAAGGGGAAGTCGCACTTGGCATGGGAAGTCAAGAAAAGTGTTTGATTTGTGTTTCTTTTCCTCTGTTTCTCAGGGGAGGGCTTGGTTGGGGTGGGTCCGGGGGTTGCTCTGCAGTTGGATGGCCATGGCTTTGTGACTGGAAGTTCAGAGTGAGGGCAGGAGCAGCTGCAGCCATGTTGGGGGCCAGCAGCAGCCCAGCCCGGCGGGAGCTGGGAGCCTGCAGAAATGACAGCAGACAAGGTTGAGGTCGAACCGCAGAGGTCAGGGAGGGCTTTGGACCTTTAGAAGAAGGTAGACTCAGTCCCACGCCCTGTGACCTGGACTTCGCGGCAGTCTCAAGGTCGAGGTGGAGGCTGTCAGATGGGCCAGAAGTTTCAGAGGTGAGACTCTCGGTGATAAACTCGTTTCCCAGTGCCTCAGCGTCCCCATCTGTAAGAGGAGGGTAATGCTGCGGGTGCAGTTTTGTGAGGGTTCGTTTAACGCCGGAAACTACTGGGAAACTGCTCCGGAAGCTTCCCTGGTGACCCCGGGCAACCGGGCAGCCAGCAGCATCAGAACAAAAGCCCACACGGCCAGAAAGGGAAATGGAGATGTTTGGGGGGATTTCTTTGACGTCGATGATTTTTACTGCTACGTGTTTGCATGTGAGTTGACTGCATTTCCGTAATTAGGTTTGTTTTTGTGAAAGGGGTTAATAACATCCTTTTTAGGTGGCAGACTATAACTTCTCACGTGACTTTTTCTCGTGCTTCATTATTCTTTCCTCCATGCGCACGCGTGAAGGTCAGCTGACCGTGAGCGCTGGGGCGGTCGGACAGCGCTTCCTTACTAGCATGATAGAAACGGCTTTGCGAATCCCGCAGGACGTCCAAAGCCGATTGAAGTTTGCAAAGGCAAGGTTGTTGTGAAGAAAAGTGCGAAATGGGGGCTTATGGGAAGCAGGTGATGGCAGCCCCTCCCTTTGGAAGGCGGCCGGGGTGGCCCCGTGCCGTGGCGGGGCTGGCGTCCCTGAGGCAGGTGCTGTTCTGGGCACAGTGGCCGTAGGACACAGGCGGAGCCTCGGGAGCAGATTTTAAATAAATCACTTAATTGAAATGGATTAGAAGGATTTGCAGATGGTTTCTGTGCCCAGCAGTTAGACCTGAGTTTGGGCCGAGAGCTGCGTATGCGTCACCTGGGCGCTGCTCCTGGCTCCTGCGCTGTGTCCTGCGTGTGGTGCAGATTTAACGCCCAGAAGGTCAGCGCGGCTCAGCTGCACCGCAGTGCGGGCCGCATGTGGACGCCAGGCCTGCATGCCTGCTCACCGGGACGTGGTTCTACCCATCACGGCGCTTGGCACTCTCTGAAGCTACGCCCTTGTTTGTTCCTAAGAGACGCCTCTCACCAGATAGATTGCTACATGCAGCGCCCAAACTGGCCATTGACGTTCCTTCTTGCTGTCGATCTTGCAGGAAAATCATGAAGAGGGTGTCCATGGAGCCGGCGGAGCGCCTGGCCAGCCTGCAGGCCCGGTGGGACAGCCAGCCCGTGGCTGAGCAGGGCCCCTGCGGTGAGCGCACATTTTAAAACCAGCGTATCGGCGGCCGCCGGGGTGTCCCCGGCCGGGGAGTATGGTCTGTTCCTAGCGGGTTCCCGGTAAAGGTGCAATTAGTTTGAAGGCGTAACCAGCGCGGCCAGACCGGTGCACGGAGAGCCCCACGCTTAAGCTCCGCCCCGTCCTGCTGTGCGCCGGTCACGTCGGCCACGTGGCAGCTCTTACATCTGAACTCAGAGGTCGTTTCCCCGGACACCTGTCACAGGTCTGTTCGCCTTTCAGGTGGGTTTTCTCAGATGTACGCCTACGTCTGCGACTGGCTGGGGTTCCCGTACCGGGAAGAAGTGCAGTGGGTGAGTGTGTCTGTGCACGCACACGCACATGCACAAACTGATACACTCACACACATGCTCACACGCACAGTCACGCACATGCTCCCCCTTACACACCCACACTCATACACATACACATGCACACTTACCCACACACACTCGCACACACACTCGCACACACGCTCACACTCACACACACAGTCACGCACTCGTGTACACGCAGGCAACAGCACATGCACAAACACTCTCAATACTTGGCCGTCTCTTCCTCTCTGTCCCCACTGTGTGCTTTTGCTGACGGCTCTCCTGGCTTGGGCGACACCCCGTCCTCCCGGGTCACTGTCCGATTCCCTCTGCGCGCCCCCCCCCCCGCCGCCCCACCACCGACCTGCACTGTTGCTGTGACCGCCTTGTATTCCCAACAGGACGTGGACACCATCTACCTGACGCAGGACACCCGGGAGCTGAATCTGCAGGACTTCAGTCACCTGGACCACAGGTAGGGGCGCTCTCCGCCTGCCCCTCCTCCCTCTGCAGCCCGTCCCCGCCGACGCCGCGGGGCCCCGTCTGCAGAGACCCCTTCGTAACAGGAGCCGGGAGAACATGAGCCCCTCCAGGCTCTGCCTGCCAGCGAGGGTGTCAGGGGTGCTTGTCACCGCGAACACTTTGGGGTGGGGACACCTGTGCGCCCCACAGTTCACGGCTGGAGGGCCTGCCGACTTTTACTGTGGAAGCAATCTAATCCTTAGGCTCCAGGACAGGTTCACAGAGTCTATTTAGTCTAGCCGGCATGCGAACTGTACCTCTCTTTTTAACTAATCTTTTTCTAGGATCATAGTTTATGCTGAACGCCTAACACATGACTTAGTGCGTAGTTTCTTTATGGATGGGGGATCCACATGCGTGTGGAAACGGTAGCCACTATCGGCCTAATGAGAGTGGCCACAAACCATGACACCGGTGACGAGGTACCTGTGAGATGCTCGGCTTTTATGGTCCAGGCTTGAATAAATCTGGGGCTGCGGTCAGTGTGCGCAGGCCCCGGAGGGAAGCTTCGGTGGGCCCAGGGAGCCCCAGGGAGGGAAGTCTGGCCTGAAAATAAGCACTGGGTAGACTCCTGGGGTGTCGCACCCACCAGAGAGGTGCTGTCAGGACTGCTGACTCGATAGGTAGCCTAGAATCTGGAGTGGCGAGGAATTTGACAAGCTGTTTGGAGTTTTTTTGCTTTTGCGTTTTACCTTCTTTAAATAGTCCCCAAATACCAGCAGTTTCTTTTCGATGTCCAGAGCAACCAGTACATTCCCATTACTTGAGAAATCGTTCAGAATCCAACTCGGTGCTGACTTTCAAATGGGGAACGGAGGGGTTGCTTGCATGGGGCGAAAGGGGTTTGGAGTTTGGCTCTGAAACCCTGGCCATCCCTGAAGCGTTGGTTGAAGACTCTTGGCCGTCCGGAAGGCGGATGGCCGCTCAGTGAGTTAGGATGGCAGTCAGAACCAGATGCTCGTGAGTCAGCCACGCTGCCCGGGTGGGGACCCCGGCCCTGCCCAGACCGACTGTGGCCACGGGCAGCGCCCTGCCCTCCCTGGGCTGGGGGTCCTCATCTCTAAAGTGATGTTAACGGCGGTCCCCCCTCCTGGGTCACTGGAGACTCCTGTGTGTTTTCTGTGTATGTGGGACCAAGTCGGAGGCCAGATCGTCGCTGGTGCGGAGTTCTGAGCTCGGCACGCGGCCGGGACGTCCCGAGAGGAAGCGATTCCCGGAACCTAAGTGTGGCTCCGGCCTCAGCTGTTCCATCCGTGTTTGCTGAAGTGCTTCCTGGACACATTCGGTCCTCCCTGGTCGGGAGACAGGTGCTAAGGACCTGAGAAGCCGAGGTGTCGCGTGCTGCTCCGTGTAGCTGGGGTTCCTTCGCTTGTTCGTTTTGAACTCCGTGTGTGAGCGTCCCACAGTGGTCCACCCTCCTGCTGGCGCTGCGGTCGGTTTGATGACCGTTAGCAGCGGTGCCGTTAAGGGTCCCGCCAAGCCTGCACCTGTCTGCTCCGGGAAAAGTGCGCCGATGTGTACCGGATGCAAGCAGTGGTCAAGCCAACCTCTGTGCTCACCACTCAGCTCAAGCAACAGGCTACAGCCTCTTCTTGGGTGGGTGGCTGGTGTGACGTGGTTTTCCATCCCAGGTCCCCCATCTCCCCCCGCCCCGCCCCACCCGGTTGCGACAATGTCCTCTCTGGGTCGTTTCTTCTGCCCAGAATGGGCCCCCCGCTCCCTCGTCCCTGACGGCCCCGTGACTTCCTGTCGGAGCCTCCCTGACCTGCCTGGTCCTGATGAGCTTTCCTCTGACCCAACGTGGTCTCTCGTGGTCCCTGCCCCCCAGGGGATGGACAGTCACACTATTAGGGTCCCTTCCATTTCCTGAGTCTCCTGCCAGGCCCGGCGGCACCAGGGGAGGGGCGTCTGGCTGTGCTCAGTGTGGCCTCACGCCCAGCACTCACACCCGGAGGGGCACGCGCTGGTTGGGGGTGTGAGTGGGCGGACCCTGGGCACTCCCAGGACCCCGTGTCCTGGACAGGCTGTTTCTAGTTACCTGAGATACTCTGTCCCGTTTCCCCTGCCTGGTTGGCCCCTTCCTGCCTCGAGGGCGCCCCCTACTCAGCATGTCTCCACGGCGTCAGATGGCTGAGCCGGGTCTTCGCCCACCGCCAGGACAGGGTGGGGCGGAGGGGGCAAGACCTGTTCGTACTGGCCTGTCAGCCCCCAGAGCCTCCTGACCCTGCCCAGCCTCAGTAGGCACGAAACAAATGTCCACTGAAAGCATTAATAAGCCAAGTGATCTTTTTCCTTTTTAATTGGCTTTGAGCATTAAAAGGCCCAGGGGTTGACGTGGTTTGGAGAAACGTGTTAGGAAAACCGTTTCTCCCTCACGCCAACAGGCGGGAGTTTCCCTCACGTTCACAAAACGTTGTTTTCTAAACAAAACGCTATGCACAGCATCCCTAGGACACGTTGTAATTCTTTTAGATGGTGGATCGTCATAGAAAAATTCTAAATTGTTGTACTAGAATTGCGTTAGAAAATAATTCACATCACCCTTAATTCTACTGCCAGGCCAAGGGTCCTTATAACATCTTGATAAATATACATATTTTTTTCTTTAGGAAACACACATATTTGGTAGCCTTTCTGTCACATCATATGCGGATTATTATATTGATTCCGTTCACCGATGATGTCACACAAGTGTGCGCACACCTAGACTGTGTGTGTGGTGCCCACGTCTCTGGCGTCGGCGAGGATCGGACGAGCCTGTTCGTGGGTTGGGCGCTTTCTCGAGGGTCCGCAGGTCCCGTGAGAGGGCGCTGCCCTCCGCCCACCCACCGTGTAAACACGGGACTGGGCTCCATGGAGGACGCTTTTCTCTCGTCAGGACACAAGCCAGCTGTGTCCGCATCGGGGGGGCCTGGGGGGCACTCCAGTGTGGTCGCCACTTGACATTAACCCGCAGCAGGTGCGGGGGTGAGGTCCCTCCCGAGTTGGGCAGAGTCGGTGAGGACGCCCCCCCCCCGGCCCCCGTGGCCCCGGGAAGCCGCCCCTTCCCGAGCTGTGTCCCAAGAGTGTGTCCGTGCGGACAGAGGTCAAGAGCGTGAAGCCCCTATACCCGCTGCAGAAGGAGTTCCTGCGCTTGTTCTTGAATCTAGAACTTAAAAAAACAAAAATCTAAGACTGAACCAAAGTGAGTAAAGAGGTTTTTGGTAGGAAGTGTGTGTGGGACCCGTGACTGGGCCGCCACTTCCTGGGCAGGGTTTTCTGCTCGGGCTCCCGTCTGGCCTCCCGAGCACGTCTGGGTGCCCTGCCCCCACCTGGCCCCGTCCCTTGGCCCCGTTCCAGGGCGCACCCCTCAGCGTCTCCTTTCTCATCCCTGAAACGGGAGCGGTGACCCCTCCTGGGTTGGTCAGCGTCGGGCCTGGCACCCCGAACCCGCGACATCATGTTGATTTCTCGGCTGCCCTTCTTTGCTATTTCAGTAAAAATTTGAGTCTTGGCTACTTGTCAGGCCCCGAGGATAAAACCAGTAACAGCCTCACTGAAGCCACGAAACTGAGAAAGGCAGAGACTTGGTTTTCAAAGAACATGCCGCCTGGGGTGACAGGGGACCGACGTCGAGGCGCAAACGGGAATCCAAGGCAGAGCAGGACCAGGCTGCACAGAGATGCAGGCAGTGAGCCGGCCAGGGGCCCTGGGGCCCTTAGACGGGGCAGCCTGCGGTGCCGGTGCTGGTGCTGGTGCACGCGGGAGTTTTCACGGCTGGACACGGCTGAGGCGGGTCGTTCTGGGAATGAAGCCGCGCGTGTGTGCGGCGAGTGGAGAGCATCGCCGGCTTTCTGGCTGGAGGCTGAGTTAGGGACATGTGGCCAGAGATGGGGCTGGAAAACTAAGTGGTGGCAGGTGTCCGATGCAAAGACGCCCTCGGCGGCTGGAGAGCTCGTGGGCATCACAAGGCCACGTGCCCCTGGCCTGTCTCGTCAGCACAGCCAGACGCTACGAACCGCGTGGGGGCACCCCTCGGTCGTCGGGCACTTGCTGAGCTCTGGGGATCCGCCCGGTGTCCCTTCTGACCGGCCTGGGTGCCAGGCCTCGCTCTACAAGTCCTCTGGCTACAGAATCCAGGACGTACGCGAGGGTTAAAGAATTCACGGCCGAGCGGTCCGAGGACTTCGGTGTGGAGTTCGACGTACGGTCTCCCTTAGAGCAGGCGGGCTCTCCAGGCAGACAGCCGCTGCCCCTTTGGCAACGGGACGGAGGGGCCAAACTGCAGGCAGTTGAACTTCAACTTCCCGGAATTCTGCTTCTGCCATCCTGAGTTTAAGCGCCGTCTAGCGGCTGAGGTAGTTCTAGCCGACGCTGTGTTCGCGCGGAAACACTGGGCGTTCGCGCGTGAGCGCGGAGGCCGTGGCCGTGGCTGTTGGCACAGCTCGGTCACGGGTTTTGTGACTTCCGCTCCTAGGGACCTGATCCCCATCATCGCGGCCCTGGAGTACAACCAGTGGTTCACCAAGCTGTCCGCCAAGGACCTGCGGCTGGTAAGTGCCCGGAGACGGCGTACGTGGCGCTCGGCTCGGCTGCACCGGCTCCGCAGCCTGGATTTAATTATAAACCGTGCGTATCTGTTCTTCTCCCGTACTGACGAGCGGCGTGCGTGTTATTTCCGGGGCAGATACGTCCCTACAAATGCTCCTGATGACATTCCCTAAAGTGTGTCGCATGAGGTGCTGTAGAGAAGTGCTTCTCCGTGTTTTCGGCTGCTTCAAGCAGAGGAGCCGATGACCAGAAAGACACAGTGAGGGGGCCCTCCGGGCCCGCCCCGTCTGTCTGCAGGGACGGTCGGCGCTAGGCCTGCCCGGCTGCAGGAAGCAGACGCCAGGCTCCTGTTTGCGTTCCGCCTCCACCGAGCTTTCCTTCCCGAGCATTTGGGAAACTGCCACCAGGCAGAGTTAAGGGTAGTGACACGGATTTTCTGCATGAGCTTTGGGGCACATTGATGTGTAAGCAGAACGACATCAAAGTGAGATCGGTCAGTTTTCCTAAGTGTTGGGGGAGCCCAACGCTTGGTGCGTTTTACTAGTGGGAATGAGATGCTCCGCGAGGGCTTTTGTGCAAGTTCAAGGCAAGTTCCAGGCAGCCGCGGGGACAGGTGCTTACCTGAGAGTTAGCTTTCGGCTGCTCCGCTTTCAGGCAGGAGGTAGTTCAGATGTTTGGTCGGCGACGCCTGCGTTCAGGCCTCTGACCCTCGGAGGTCGTACAGACGGGTGGTTTAAGATTATCGCAGCGAACAGGTGGGGTTGGGGTGGGATGCACATCTGAGGACGGTGGAGGTTTGACATTTGCTGGTGGACAGGTCCCTGGGCTCTGGGGGAGGGTGACCTGAGGCGCTGTCAGTAGGAACATGGGCTGAACTGACTGGGGCCCGTGAAGAGCCAAGTGAGCTGTAAGAAGGAGTGTGCGCCTGGAAGCAGAAACCTGGGCTCCCGATTCTGGCTCTTGTTACAAGGCTGTGTGACCTTAGATTAGGCACTTGACCTTCAAGGCTTCAGCTTCCTGTGTACCTGTTATTGGGAGCGAGTTGGAGCTGATGGCTTATTCATCGCTA
>PVKU01013990.1:0-25508 GCA_004027475.1 Anoura caudifer
GGGACCTCAGCTTCCTGCACATCTAGCCTGGCCTTAGATATCAGCTCTGCAAAAGTGCAGGTCCCCTGGCGGTTCACCTCCTTGCAGCTGAGATAGAAGGCGGACTTGAGTGTCTTGGGGAGCTTGTCCTGTCTCCACTCCAGCATCCACTTCTTGGCCAGTGTAGTCTTCCCAATGCCCGCAGGGCCGTGCAGCACCACCGTCAGTGGCCTTAACTGTGTGGGTGTTTTGGGATTCCAGAACGCTGTGAACCTTTGGCTTCTCGAGGTGATTTTGTAGTGAAAGTCATCACCATCTTCAGGCCAAAATGTATGCTTCCAGATAGAATAAACTTTCTCCATCGTGTTTCTCTCTCTCTCCATTTCACCTATAAGGGTAGGCAATAGGCAAAAGTTGGGATGGCCTGTGATTATACTTAACTGGAAAGTGAGAAAGACCAGGAAGAAACAAAGTATCTTGTACTGTACTAAACATCAAATATATGACTATAAGACAGTATTTACCCACCTGGTTTTTTATTATTGATTTGAGAGAAAGAGCAGCATTGATTTATTATCCCACTTACATATACATTTATTGGTTGATTCTTGTATGTGTCCTGGCTGGGGATCAAACCCACAACGTTGGATTATCAGGACAGAGCTACCTGGCCAGGGATCCACCTGGCTTTTCTCACCTCCAAGACCCCTTCTGTCTCACCCGGCTTCAGGTTATCTACTTTTCACACTTGTGTGCAAATATTGGTAAAATACTCATAGCTGCAGCTTGACCCACCGGATTATCTGTACTCCCTAAAGCAGATTCTATTGTAGACAAAGAACACTATAAATATCCTTCAGTCTACTTTATTTTTATTATGGTAAGGCACACATAACATTTTTTAGCCTTTTAAAGGATACAATTCAGTGGCACTGAAAATTTTTGCAGTGTTGTGCAACCATCATCACTCTCTAGTTGCAAGAGTGTCACCAGTCCTAACAGATACCCCATCCCCATTAAACACTCACTCCCCTCTTCCCCAGACCCTGGCAACCACTAATCTGCTTTCTCTCTCTGTGGGTTTACCTATTTGGGTCACTTCATATTCGACACTACTTGATTAAAGGAACTTCTGATGCCATAAGGGCTGAAGGTACATGAACACCTTTAGGTGGAATCTAGTCTATATGCTGGGGGGTAAGTTTTATAAAAATACCAGACACCTAAGAATAAGTCTAAAATCACATGTCATGTCTCTCACCGGAGATCCCCAAGTTTGTAAATAACATCGAAGAAATTAGCAGTCTATGAAGAAAGGACATCTGTGGGTTGGGAGGCTCTGTATGATAATATCAGTTCTTTCCAAATCGTTCTACAGTTCCCATGAATTTCTGTTCAATATCCCAGCATGTTCGGGTGCTTGAAGAGCTAAATCTAAAGTTTATATGGCCTAGTCAGGAACTCAGTTGGTGGGAGCATCATCCCATGCACCACAAGGTTGTGGGGTTGATCACCAGTCAGGGCCCAGGTTTGATCCTCAGTCAGGCATAAAACCAGGATGACAAAAACCAGACCATTGCTTGACCAGTTTCTAGGTCCTTATCAGAATGGACTATGCTCATCTGCACATAGAGAACTTTTCAACCCCCTCCCTCAATCTCTTTGTTCTGCTTTCCCTCTCCCTCCTTGTAAAAACTTCTGCCTGCACTGAGATGTTAAGATGGGCTTTAGGATATGAGTTCCCTATCCTCTCAGGTGGCCAGCACTTAAATAAACCACTTTCCTTTTCACTAGCACCTGTCTCAAGTATTGTCTGTCAAAGCAGCAGGTAGCTGAACCAGGGTTCAGTATAAATGACATACATGGATATACACAAATGCATGTAATCACTAATCAGATTGCTAGTATTAATTAATGATACTTCATATGTAAAACTAGCTAGAGATTTTATGTATGTATAAGGTGAGTAAAAGTAGGTTTACAGTTATGAGGGCATGAAACAGTTTATTCTTGTGTTATTTATTAATTATTGCATCATATTCCATATGAACAACTGTAAATCTACTTTTTATTGAATTTCTTGGAGTGATATTATATAGGTTTCAGAAAATAAATACTAAAAATAATAATAATAAAGTCCACATATAAAAACCTACAGCCAGCATCATACTCAATGGGCAAAAACTAAAAGCATTTCCCTTAAGATCAAGAACAAGACAAGGGCATCCACTTTCACCACTCTTATTCAATATAGTAAAGGAAGTTCTAGCCACAGCAATCAGACAAGAAGAAGTAAAAGGCATCCAAATTGGAAAGGAGGAAGTAAAACTGTCCTTATTTGCAGATGACATGATATTGTACATAAAGAACCCTAAAGACTTCACAAAAAAGTACTCGATCTAATAAATGAAATTGGCAAAGTAACAAGATGCAAAATTAATTTAGAAATTGGTGGCATTCTTACACATCAGTAATGAATTTTCAAAAAGAGAAACTAAGAAAACAGTCCCATTTACTATTGCAACAAAAAAAATAAGGTACTCATGAATAAACTTAACCAAGGAGACAAAAGACCTGTACTCAGAAAAGTGTAGGATATTGAAGAAAGAAACTGAGGAAGATACAAATAAGTGGAAGCATATAACATGTTCAAGGATTGGAAGAATTTACATCATTAAAATGTCTATACTACCCAAAGCAATTTATAGATTCAACACAATTCTTCTTACAATACCAATGGCATATTTCACAGATCTAGAACAAATTTTCCAAAAATTTATTTGGAACAAAAAAAGATCTTGAATAGTCTCAGCAATCTTGAGAGAGAAGAACAAAGTTGAAGGTATCACAATACCTGTTATCAAACTCTACCACAAGGCTATGGTAATCAAAACACCTTGGTACTAGCCTAAGAACAGGCATATAGACCAATGGATCACAACAGAGAATCCAGAAAAAACCTACACCTTTATGGACAATTAATATTTGACAAGGAGATGAGAACATACAATGGAGTAAAGGCAGTCTCTTCAGTAAACGGTGTTGGGAAAATGGAGCAGGTACATACAAAATAAATAAATAAAACTAGACCATCAACTTGCACCATACAGAAGAATAAATTCAAAATGGATAAAAAAAATTAAATATAAGTCATGAAAACATAAAAATCCTACAATAAAACCTGGGCAGTAAAATCTTAGACATCTCTCATAGCAATATTTTTCCTAGGGCAAGGGAAAAAATAAACAAATGGGACTACATGAAGCTGAAAATTTCTGCACAGCAAAGATACCAGCAAAATGAAAAGGGAACCCAGTGTATGGGAGAACATATTTGCCAATAAAACATCTAATAAGGAGTTAAATTCCAAAATACATAAAGTACTTATACACTCAAAACCAAGAAGACGAACAATCCAATTAAAAATGGGCAAAGGGCCCTGGCTGGTATAGCTCAGTGGATTGAGTGCGGACCTGTGAACCAAAGGGAATGTCACCAAGTTCAATTCCCAGTCAGGGCACATGCCTGCGTTGCAGGCCAGGTCCCTGGTTTGGGATGCATGAGAGGCAACCTCACATTGGTGTTTCTTTCCCACTCTTCCTCCTTCTCTTCCCCTCTCTAAAAATAAATAAATAAAATCTTCAAAAAAAATGGGCAAAGGACCTGAATAGACACTTTTCCAAAAAGGACAAACAGATGGTCAATAGGCATATGAAAAAAATCTCAACATCACTAATCATCAGAAAGATGCAAATTAAAACCACAGTGAGATATCACCTCACATCTGCCAGAATGGCCACCATCAATGAAATCAACAAACAACATGTGTTGGTGAGGATGTGGAGAAAAGGAAACCTTCATGCACTGTTGGTAAGAATGCAGATTGGTGCAGCCACTGTGGGAAGCAGTATGAAGTTTCCTAAAAAATTTAAAATGGAACTGCCTTTTGACCCAGCAACCCTACTTCTGACAATATATCTTAAGAATCCCAAAACAGCAATTCAGAAAAATATATGCACCCTATGTTCATAGCAGCATTATTTACCATAGCCAAGATCTGGAAACAGCCCAGGTGCCGATCAGTAGAAGAGTGGATAAAAGACTGTGGTACGTTTGTATGATGGAATACTACTCGGCCATAAAAAAGAAGGAACTCTTACCTTTTGTGACAGCATGGATGGAGATTATGGATGGAGACAGCATGGAGATTATTATGCTAAGTGAAATAAGACAGTCAGAGAAAGACAAATACCATATGATTTCACTTCTATGCAAAATATGATGAACAAAATAAACTGATGAACAAAACAGAGACAGAGACACAGATACATGGAGTAGACTGACAGCTGTCAGAAGGGAGGGGGACTGGATGAAAGAAAGTGAAGGGATTAGCCAAAGAACATATATGCATGACCCATAGACACAGACAGCAGTATGGTGATGGCCAGAGGAAAGGGGAGCAGGGGCTGGGTAGAGATGCGCAAAGGCGAAGAAATGGGGACATTTGTAATAATGAAAATAATAAAAATAAAGTAAAACAATAATAATATTATGTTATAAAATTATATATATTATATATATATGTTTCAGGGGTACAGTTCTATAATACATCATCTGTATATTGTCTTGTGCATTCACCACCCAAAGTCCAGCCTTCTACCCCCTCTACCTACCCCCCTTCTACTCCCTTCTACCTGTTCCCATCCCTTCTTGAGCTCTGGTAATCACCATACTGTTCTGTGTCTGAGTTTTAGGGGGGAGGGTTGTCTGTTTAATCCCTTCACCATTTTTATCCAGCCCCACAATCCCCTCCTCCCTGATAGCTGTCAGTCAGTTATCTATGAGTCTGTTTCTATTTTGTTTGTTGGTTTATTTTGTTCATTAGATTCCACATATGAGTGAAATCATGTAAACCTACTTTTGCCCCACTTTGTATACCTCATAAATACATGTAATAAAGCTGAGAATAACATATTCAGTCTAAGATTGTATCCCAACTATACTTCAATAAGAAATTTTTTTAAAAAATAAACAGGAAGTTCATGTAGCTTTTTGACTTAGAAGTCACAGAATTCAGATAAAGGACAAAATATGAGTGCATGAAATGTTCACTTTATAAACATAACCTCATTATCTGGATAATCCCCTCTACACTTTTCTGTCACCCCTGTCCAGCTGGTATTCAATCTTACACTGGTTATATTAATATCGTCGTTTGACATTTATATACCTGACACTGTGATTCCCCCCAAATTCAGTGACCATCTGTCACCCTGTAAACCTGTCATGATGTTGTGTACACTTGTCACAATGCTATTTATGACACTCCCCCTCCCCCTTCCTTTCTGGTAACCAACCCTTTGCAAATTCTAGCATTCAGGCTCTATGCTTTGTATGCTGAACTTGAACCCAAGGGCGGTGGTTCTCCAAGTGTGGCCTCCAGACCAGCAGCATCATCTGCAAACTTGTGTGAAATGCAGGTTCTAAGGCCTGACCCCAGACCTACCAAATCAAAAACTCTTGGGATGGCCCAGGAAGCTGTGTTTTAACAAACCCTCAAGGTGAAAATGATGAGGGCTGGTCTCAAGGCCACAGGCTGAAGGAAATGAAAGGCCCAAGTTTCCATGGCCAAGGTTATCACATTTAATTCAAGAAGCTGAGCTCTGCAGACTGAGGATTGCCAGCAGGGAATTGGAGGGTGGGGTGGAAAAGCAGAGGAGATTAGGAAGAACAAATTGGTGGTTACAAAATAGTCATGGGGATGACAGGTAGACCACAGGGAATATAGTCCATGATATTGTCATAATGGTGTATGGTGTCAGGTGGAGACTGGAAATACCAGGGGGACCACTTTGTAAAGTATATGATTGGCTAATCACTATTCTGTACACCTGGAACTAATACAAAATAATGTGGGATGCAAACTGTAATTGAAAAATAAAATTTAAGGAAAAAGAACCTGTGCTCTCAATCACGGATACATGGCCTCAACCAGTTAAATAAAAACAAATTAAAATCTTTAAATTCTCAGGCAACAGTAAGGATGTCACAAGATGAAATACAACTGCTTAGTAAAAACAGAGGAGATATTACCATATTTTGCAGTGTATAATGTGCACCTTTTTGCCCAAATTTTTGAGGGGAAAAAATGAGGGTACACATCATGCATGGGTAGTACTATTCTGTATCTATATAAATGGTTTTTAATTATTTTATTTATGCTTAGGCATTAAAAGTGTAACTCTAGAAAGCAAAAATGACATCCATATGCAAAATAATACCCTGGAATATAACCATTTTTGCTTCCTTTATTTCTAAATGTAAATTAATAAATATATGGAATTTAAAAATTTGAAACAAAAGATTTTTTTTCCTGAAAGTTTGGGCCAAAAATGTAGGTATGTATTAGACATGGGAGCACATTATGCGCAACAAAATATGGTACATCTGTTCAGAAGAACGGATCGTGAAAAATATCTCAAAACGCAATGGATAATAAGGGCTCTTGGCAGTTATGAAATAGTAAGTGTAAATATGCTCGTGCTAAAATGCACAGTCAAAAGAGAACCAAAAAAACACCAAGTCACCCACCCAGTGTGCCAATGGGAGCAAGTCCTCCACCCCCTCAAATGGAAAAGTCATAAAAACATATAATAAACCTCTGGAATCCAAAGACTGTGCTTGCATGTCAATCAATGTCATGGCTAATTTGGATCCTGATATTATCTTTTCTCAGTGCTGTCTTTGATCCGCGTGCATTTGGTCTTGAGAGGGAAAAAAAGGGCAAGGGAGACTGGGTCACCCAGGTCGTGGAGAGTCATCAGAACTCTCCGTGGGGGAGGGGGAGGGAAGACGTCAGTCCTGTTTTCCAGTGAAGATGGAAGGAAGCCACGTCAGGCAGGTGGTGAGGTGAGGGGGTTGGGAGCTCGACTTGAGTGGACCAGAACATGCAGGCACAATGAGGACTTGGGGACTCCTAGAAACCTCAAAGCCAGAGTCACAACCTAGGTTCCGGCCGAAAGCACCCACAAGGTGAAAAGAGGAGCGAGGCTCTGACAAGCAGTGACCCACACGAGGGGAAAAGGAGGTCTGGTAGAATTTTTGGTAAGAGGATGAGGAGGGAGAAGGCTCCACCCCCCCACCCCCACCCCCACCCCCACCCCCAGGCAGGACGCACAGAAAAGTGTCCACAGGAAGCAGGCCGCAAAGTCGCCATCTCTCCACAGCTCTGCTTACAGATGGATAATCTGGTCCTTGGGTGACTCCAAGGAGGCCAGCCAGGATGGGAGTTAACCCCAACGAAGGACAGCCCGCTTTCTAACCTGGCAGCCCAGCACAGGTAACCACACTAGATATTGGAGGCACGTGGTGCACCCAGGCACAGGCTCTCTGAACCGAGCAGAGAGGATGGCACTTAACTCCTTGGGGAAGAAATGGTGCGGAGGATGCAAGAGAGGAAATTCGCCGGCACGTGAGGAGGAGTGTGCATGTCTGAGTACCCTCGCTGACCCTGCTGAAGTAGCTGTGGGTGATAAGTCATTCCTATCCAGTTCCCTCCCATACGCCCCCCTGTTCCACCAACAGCCACACAAGGAGTCTCCCAATGACAGAGCACAGAGGCCAGTGGGCTACTTTCGTCATTCTCTCTGCCCGTTGAGCGGTGAAAACAGGCTTGTTCCCAGCCTGAACGGATGGGTAGGGAAGAAAAGGGGGTTAGTGAGTGGGTAACCTTCGGGGGCGGGACTGGAGAAGGAGGCTTGGGAAATGACTGCGCTAGCAGCCAGCGGTTGATGGGACCAGGTGGAGAGCTTCACCTGGGAGGGGATGAAGAGCCGATCTTTCTGTGAAACAGGTCTGAGTGAGGAAGGAGGAAGGCCAGAGCTGACAAATTTAGAAGCTGAGCAGAATGAGCCTGAGAGGCTCCGTCGCCGTGGCGAAATAAAAAAATAAATAAATAAAAGTAAAGGCGCCTATTCTACTGTGCACCTGAAACTAATACAAAACAACATTGAGCCTTGGCCGGCAAGGTTGCAGGTTCGATCCCAGGTCAGGCCACATACCAGAAGCAACCAATGAGTGTATCAATGAGTGAAACCATAAATCACTGTTTCTCTCTCTCCCCCATCCCCCTCAAATCAATAAATTTTTAAAAAAATTAAAAATGTAGTATTGACTATCAACTCAAATAGATAAATAAAGTCATCTGTGCTACGCCAAAAAGAATTAAAATGAAGACACCTGATGGAAGGAACTGTTGCACTATAGCCTAGAATGACAGAGATACTCTGTTGCCATAGCTTATTGGGGAGGGCGGAAATATAAGACTGTAAATTCCATGACGGCATCACTCTCCTGGAGAAGGCATTTCTGTGATGCTTGCATCTGTCTTTGGGGGCCTAGGAGAAATGTCACCCCAACATACAGATCTGACAGACGGAAGCTCAAGGTCATGCGTGGCACAAAACAGTGGTTGGGATTCACGGACACCACAGAGGGGTGGGAGGGATCTCTTTGGGGCCAAGGAAATGTCCTGAAATCGGACTGTGGGGGTGGTTGCACAACCCTGTAAGTCTCCTAAAAATCATGACACTCTTAAAACAGGTGGATTTTAGGAGATGGAATTATGCTTCCATGGAACACTTAAAAATAACATGAGAAGAAAAAGAAACGGCCTGTGGCATCCTGGGCAGCTGTCTCCTCCCCATTTGTTCTCTCATCCTCGCAAAAGAAAGCTCAGCCTGAGGACCTCCAACACCCCTCTAAAAGCCTCACAGCGAGCATTAAAGCTTGCCCCGCTGTGTGTGGTAGGAACTAAACCAGTAGTTGCTATTTACTGAAAGAATGAGACAGAGAAAAAGCTAGGAGGGCTGGTACTCACCTACATGAGATTGGGCTTCCTTGTAGCCTGAGCATATCCCAGCCAATGAGTTCTCCAATAAGAGGAGTTCTTCTGCTGGCGCACACTTCGTGATTGGCCTGTGGGACCCTCGTGGGAGCTGATCTTCCCACCCCCTGTAGAATAACCCCACTATGATCACCAATGGGTGCTTGTCGACCTTCCAAATGAAACTCACATTGAAAGGACCTGGGCCCTCTCCACAGAGAGATCCTAATTGAATTGGTCTGGAGTGGGTGATGGAGAACCAGGAGCCTTCAGAAACTCCCTGGTGATTCTTATGTTCAATCCGGCTCTCAGACCATCTAGGTGAGGGTTTTCGACCTTGGTAATGCTGGCCTTTGGAAGTGGGCAATTCTTTCGTGTAGGGAGCTGTCCTGTCTATAGTAGGGTGCTCAGCAGCATCTCTGGCCTCTGCCTACCAGATGTCAGTAGCATCTCCAGTTGTGACAACCCAAAATGTCTCCAAATATTGTCCAGTGTCCCCTAGGAAATGAACTAGCCCCCACCTGAGAACCATTGATGAGGTTGCAATTAAGGGCTTCCTTCCATCATATCAGGTATACTGAAATGCATGCACATTCTATGTTAAATAAAATTGATAGTTCTGGCTGGTGTGGTTCAGTGGATTGAGTACTGGCCTGTGAACCAAAAGGTCACAGGTTCAATTCCCAGTCAGGGCACATACCTGGGTCCTGGGTTGCAGGCCAGGTTCTCCAGTTGGAAGCATGCGAGGGACAACCAATTGATGCATCTTCTCTACCACATTGATCTTTCTCTCCCTCTCTTTCTCCCTCCATTCCCCTCTCTCTAAGAAGTAAATAATAAATCTTTTTTAAAAAATTCATAGATCAGAACAGCCAAGCTCACTTGTTCTACAGCTGATGGTATTTATTTAGATTGACATTTAAATGTGACATAAATTTAAAAGATTTAAATATAAGCCATGACACCATTAAAGTCCTAGAGGAGAACATAGGCAGGAAAATCTCAGACATTTCACGCGGCAACATTTTTACTGATATGTCCCCTAAAGCAAGAGACATAAAAGAAAGAATAAACAAATGGGATCTCATCAAAATAAAAAGCTTCTGCACGGCTAAAGAAAACAGTATTAAAATAAAAAGAGAACCAACTGTATGGGAAAACATATTTGCCAATGATACCTCAGACAAGGGTTTAATCTCCAAAATATATAAAGAACTTACACGACTCCACTCTAAGAAGACAAGCAACCCAATTAAAAAATGGGCAAAAGACTTGAACAGACACTTCTCCAAGGAAGACATACAGAAGATCCAGAAACACACACAAAGATGCTCAATATCACTAGCTATCAGAGAGATGCAAATTAAAACCACAATGAGATACCACTTCACACCAGTCAGAAATGGCCATCATAAACAAAGCAACAAACAACAAGTGTTGGAGAGGTTGTGGAGAAAAGGGGACCCAGTGCACTGTTGGTGGGACTGCAGACTGGTACAACCACTATGGAAGCAATATGGAATTTTCTAAGAAAACTAAAAATGGACCTACCTTTTGACCCTGCAATTCCACTGCTAGGATTATATCCTAGAAACCCTGAAACACCAATCCAAAAGAACCTATGCACCCCAATGTTCATAGCAGCACAATTTACAATAGCCAAGTGTTGGAAGCAACCCAGGTGCCCATCAGTAAATGAATGGATCAAGAAACTATGGTACATTTACACAATGGAATTCTATGCAGCAGAAAGAAAAAAGGAGCTTCTACCCTTCATGACAGCATGGATGGAACTGAAGAGCACTATGCTAAGCAAAATAAGCCAGGAGGTGAAAGACAAATACCATATGATCTCACCTTTAACAAGAATCTAATCAACAGAATGAACAAACAAGCATAATATAACCAAAGACACTGAAATTGAGAACAAGAGAGGAAAGGGATGGGAATTTCAAGGGAAAGGGGGAAGGTTTTAGAGCAACAAGTATGAAAGACACATGGACAAAAGCTAGGGGGGTGGAAATGAGAGGGAGGTGGGGAGGACTGGGGCGATGGGCTGGGATGGGAATAAAAGACAGAAAACTGTATAAGAACAACAATTAAAATAAAAAAATAAATGTGACATAAATTTAAATAAGATATTTCAATGTGTATTAATTGGACTTATTTTGTATTAATTCTTATGTGTATTAATTTTGACTCCTTTTGCCAATTTGAAAGCCATTTCTCCCACCCCAAGGAAGAAAAAATACTTGAAAACTAGCCAGGTGGCTCAGTTGCTTGGCACATCTCCCATATACCAAAAGGTTGTGGGTTCAATACCTGGTCAGGGTACATACCTAGGTTGCAGGTTCCATCCCCAGTTGGGACACCTGCAGGAAGCAACCAATTGATGTTTCTTTCTCACATTGATTTTATTTCTTTAGCTTCTCCACAAATATTTAGGTTTATCTTTCTTTTTTATTATTTAATCATTCTTATTTTTGATCTATTACACGCATCCCAATTTTCCCCCACTGCCCTCCTCTGCCCATCCCACACCCCCTCCCATAGTTGATTCCCACACTGTTGTCCATATCTATGAGTTATTCACACATGTTCTTTATTGAGTTTCTTCCTCTTCTTTCCACCATTATCCCCCTCCCTCCTCCCCTCTGGTCACTTTCAGGCTGTTTCATGTTTCAGTGCCTGTGGTTCCATTTTGTTCATTAGTTTATTTTGATCATCAAATTCCTCTTATAGGTGAGTATGCAGCAGAAAGAAAGGAGGAACTCCTACCTTTTGCAATAGCATAGATGGAACTGGAGAATATGGTGCTAAGTGAAATAAACCAGTCAGTAAAAGACAAAAGGCTTATCTTTCTTTTACAAGTCTGTTTTTCTTTCCAGCTTTATTGATATGATTAACAAATAAAAATTGTATATATTTAAGATGGACAATGTGATGTTTGGGAATATCTATATGTTTCCTATATCTATCAATTAGACCACGCAAAGGGAAATTCAGTTGAAATCAACATGCTGTTTGTAAAAGGTACCTTCCATATTGCCACTTTTATACTAATACATAAAACACTCCCCTCAAGACATCGCTCCCTTCATTCTGTAAACAGTCACGCCTTTTCAAAACTCACCTGAGAGTCCAGAAATACTGAAATACCAATCCAGCATGTATATTGATAATTAATTTCATCCATAAACACCAAGCACGCATTAAATTAAAAACAGCATTTATCGGAAACCCATCTGACAAGGAATAGGGACATTTTCATAAATGCCCAGGACAGGTGATACTTCTACAAATCAACCATATGCCCCAGAATAAGGAAGAAGCAGGTTAGCCACCTCCCTGGTATCCAGCACCATGTGACATTTTAACAGGACAATTGAGCAGCCTGTGCAATGAAAAGAAAGTATCCATGATAGATTTTAAAATGAAAAGCTACCTTTAATGATAACTGAATTACTGAGCAAATTATTCCTTTGCGTGTGCTACATCCTTTATTCCTCATAAAACTTATGAGGAAAGTACTATTATCATTGCAATTTGGCTGATGTTAAGAACTAAAGCTCAGTTACAGAATTATAATACGTGGATCTAAGATTCAAATCAAGACAAGATGGAAGACAGTCAGTGTCTTCTTGAACTACTAGCAAAGTCTAATAACTAACTAGCAGCTAACTAAATGAATCAGTCACCAAATGCATAAATTAAAGTATACAGTTGCTTATTCACATACACATATTTCAGGCTTCAGAAAAAATCAACTAGAAGGCAAAATAATCACATACACATTGATGGATTCATAGGTACCATGATCCAGTTATTACATTATTTCACTTAATCATCCTATAGCCCTATAAAGTGTGTGTACTTGTGTTTACACTTAACATCCCCTATTTACAACTGAATGAACTGACTGAAATATTGAGTGACTCCTCCCCAAATTTCACAGAACTCACAGATGGCAGGGGAGAGGGATGGATTTAGACAAGCTTCTGATGGAATAAGTGAGTTCAGGTGGGGTAGAGAGAGCCTGAAACAGTGGTTAAACATGAAAAAGAGGAACTACATGATGAGAACAGAGCATTGGATAAACTGATAAGAAGCCACAATCAAGAATGCCTTAAAAGAACACCCAGTGTTGTCAGAACAGATCTAAGCCAGGCCACGGGTCTCTGCAAGGGGGCAAATGAGTGACATGAGCAAAGAAAGACTGTCATGTGAGGAGGGAGAAAGAAAAACCACCGTCCAAATCATCCACGTTGAAATGGGTTCTCCAGCCTCAGCCAGTGTGGCTCAGTTGATTAGAGAGTCATCCTGCAAAGCAAAAAGTCAATGGTTCAATGCCTGTGTTCATTCCGTGGTCAGGGTATTTATAAGAGGCAACTGATGTTTCTCTTCGTCTTTCTCCCTCATTCCCCTCTCTCTAAAACTAAGTAAATAAGTAAATAATTTTTTAATTTTATTTTAATTGTTGTTCTTATACAGTTTTCTGTTTTCTACTCCCATCCCATCCCACCGCCCCAGCCCTCCCCAGCTCCCTCCCATTTCCACCCCCCCAGCTTTTGTCCATGTGTCTTTCATACTTGTTGCTCTAATCCCTAGTAAATAATTTTTGAGAGGGGTAGAGTGTGCGTGGGGTGGGGGAGACCAACAGGGAAAAAAATGGGACAACTGTAACTGAACAATTTTTTTTTAAAAAGAAAAGAAAATATCCATTTTAAAGAAACAGGCTCTCCAAATCCTGCCATGTGTGACAACATGGATGAACCTGGATGAACTGGATGGATGAAGGCTTCATCAGTGTGCAAATTTAAGCCCAAAGTTGAAGGGGCATGGGGGTGGAGGAGGATGAAGAAGGTGAAGGGATTCAAAAACACAGTGATGGAAGGAAGCCACATGTTGGCTGGTCAGCACAAAATGCAATATACAGATGATGTAATAGAGAATGACACATTTGAAACCTATGTGATGTTCTTAACCAACACCACCCCAGTTAATTTAATTTAGAAAAGGACAAAGGTGTGACTTCAGCCAATGTGATATCTCCTTAGGTTCAAAGTTGATTGATTTCCAGGGACAAAATCCATGCCAACACAACCTTGGATAAATACACAGCAATGGGACAAATAATAGTTCCACAACGGCCCCTCCAGTGAGGTCTGTCTGGAACACTTTGCACACTTGGCAATTAGCACTTTTCAGGAACTCATTGTCATTCCTACCATTTTGTATATGAAGAATGGAACACAAAATTGACAAAAGAGGACAACGAGTTCGCACGGTATTTCAGAGCAGAACTCAGGTTGGAAATTATTTATTTCCTCCTCTTTACCCTGTAGTTATCTTATCCCATCCATTGCACAGAAAGATGGAAATGGAGCACAGAAAATACAAATCAGATTAGATGGACAGTAGGCACTTTTTGTTTTGTTTTGTTTTGTTCTGTTTTGTTTTGTTTGCAACAGTGTTGAGACACACCCTGGTGTTTAGAAGCAAAACCCATGAGCTCACAGAGTATTTCAGAGCACACTTCAGATTGGGAACTACTTCTGACCTGCTTTTTATCAGTGCTCCCCACTCACTGTGCACTTTAAACAGAAAGATTAAATGCTCCTAAGGAATTGGGGACAGAAAACAGGGACAAAGTTGAACTGATGATACTCTGAAAGTCAGATGACTATCATCTTCATGACTGAGCTGCGTCTGCAAGACTCATCCAGAAGAGGTTATGAAATGTCTTCTTTCACTCTGGGGGTAAGACCCAAGGCCACTGCACCACTTCCTGCTGCCTTGCATTCCTCTTAGAGAAGTCCGTGCCTCACAGAGCAGCACCGCTGGGGCAGGTGGCCAGCTAGGACCCTCGATCATGTCCCTGGTCCTGCCCACTCTGCTCTGTCTCGGTGAGTCTGGACACCAGGGTCGGGGTGCAAACACAAGGCTACAGGGGGCAGGTCAGTGGTTCTGTAAGACAGGGCTGTTCTCTGATAAAAACGAAGAAAACAAAACAGAAAGGAACTCATAAGCACAGAGAGCTGATGGATAGTTGCCAGAGGGGGAGAAAGACTGGAGGGCTGGGTAGAAAAAGTGAAGGGATTTAGAAGTGCAGGTTGGTGGTTATAAAATAGTCATGCATGTAAAGTACAGCACAGGAAATATAATCGATAATGTAATAACTGTGTGTACAGTGCCAGGTGGGTGCTGGAAATATCAAGGAAACCCTTTATAAAGTATGTGATGGTCTGACCACCATGCTGCACACCTGAAACTAATACAAAATAATATTGAATGTGAACTGTAAATGAAAAAAAAATTTAAAGACTGGGCTGTTCTCACCTGCTCTTTTCTTGCAGAGCTGATTCTGGGTCAGAGCACACAGGTTCAGAAAGGTAAGTATTTTTTTATATTATTTTTTTATTTGTAGCTTTTTTCTTATTATGAGGTGAGTATTTTTTTAATGTTCCAAAGACTGGGTTGGGTTTGGCCAGATATCGGCTCTCCTGGCCGCTGGGAGGAGGCATCTTTGCCTTAACCTTGTAGCTATAGGAGTGGAGGCAATGGGGAATGGCATGAGAAACAGATACACCTGTACATTTCTCACCTGTTCTTCTAGGAGGTTTACCCCAACCTAGTATCACAGCTCAGTCCGGATCCATAGTTCTATCTAAGAAAAATGTGACTATCCAGTGCCGAGGGTCTGCAGAAGCTGAAGCATACAAGATATTTAAAGAAGGAAGACCTGAGCCTAAGGATGCTAAGACGTCCACTTTATATATCAAAGAGATGAAACCAGACATGACAGGACTGTACTGCTGTTCCTACAGGAGGGAACAACGCTGGTCCCCATGCAGTGCCCCCCTGACACTGGTCATGACAGGTGAGTGACACACGGGCAGCAGGGCCAGGTGGACCCTCTGCAGGGGGAGATAGGAAGGCCCAGTCTTTGGGAAGGAACCAGGGTGGTGCAGAGAGGGTTTCCTGAGGGCAGGGCAGGGAGCAGCTGGAACCCAGAGCCGCATCTCTTGTTGGGGAAACAGAAGGGATAATGCATGTACATGACCTCCCTTTGTCACCCAACTTTCCTCTTTCTCAGGAATTTATTTCAAACCCTCACTCAGCAGTATGAAAGGCACTGTGGTGGCTTCAGGAGATGAGGTGACATGGAAGTGTTTCTCAACTGTCAGATTTGATAGATTTATTCTCATCAAAGAAGATAGATTTCACACCATCCAGAATCAAAGTGCCACAGCACAGGACAGTGGATACCAGGCCATCTTCCACAGGGGCCCTGTCAACTGCACACAGGCAGGAACCTATAGGTGCTATGGTGCCTTCAACAACTACCCCTATGTGTGGTCCCACCCCAGTGACCCATTAGAACTTAAGGTCAAAGGTGAGGAAGCCTGTTCATCTTCATGTTCCTACGTGAGGTTGATGACGTCCAGTGAGAGTGGGGATTGGGGGGAAAAGGGGAGGCTAAGGGGGTGGGGGTGTCAGCACCCTGTTCTTGGACAAGAAACTGTGAGGTCACCCTCACCCCTCACCCACCCTGCAGCCCTCCTACCCTGTGAGGGCATGTGAGTCATTGAGAGTCTGTGCACAAAAAGCCTGAGTGGAGATAATGAAACCACTCCATTTCATCCCCATTTGCAGAATTTTCTGTTGGTTCCACCATGAGGCCCACAGACCCAGGACCTACACAGGGTGAGTCACTGGTGTATGTAAAGAATTCAAAGTACAAGTTTTCATGCCTCTTCTCTCAGACTTGGAGTAAAAATAGTATTTATCAGAGATTTATCTCATCTGGCTCCTCCCCGAGCTATTCTTTTCTCTGCCCCAGGGGTTGGCAAACAATGCCTGTCAGGCACCATATTGTAAATGATTTGGGTTTTGTCAACTGTGTTCACCTTTGCAACTACTTATCTCACAGACCTCAGAAGAGAGCACAGTCATGTTCCCACGAAGCGTCACGTACAAGCACTGAAATTTGTTTTCAGATGTCTGTACATGTCATGAAATATCCTTCTTCTCTTTTTTCCCCTTTATTTTTATTGTTGACACTATTACAGATGTCCCTATTTGCCTCCATCCTCCCAGCCCTCCCCCACTTCCCTCGGCTTCACCACACTGTTGTCTGTGTCTGAGGGTTATGCATGTATATTCTTTTTTTTTAACCATTTCTTTATTTTATTTTATTTACTTTTAGAGAGAGGGGAGGGAAAGAGAAAGAGAGGGATAGAAACATCACTGTGTGGTTGCCTCTCACGTGCCCCACACTGGGGTCCTGGCCTGCAACCAAGGCATGTGCCCTAGACTGGGAATAGAACCAGCGACCCTCTGATTCGCAGGCCTGTGTTCAATCCACTGAGCTATGCCAGCCAGGGCTCCATGTATATTCTTTTAGCTAATGTCTTCACCTTCTTTCATCCATTCCCCTCACTCCCCTCTGACAGCTCCATGTGTCCATGCCTCTGTTTCTATTTTGTCTGTCAGTTTAGTTTGTTCATTCAATTCCACGTATGAGTGAGATCATATGTATTTGTGCTTCTCTGACTGGCTTATTTCACTTAGCATAATAATCTCAATTTGTGTCAACAGTTTAAAAATGTAAAAATCCATTCTAAGGGCCAGGTCCACAAAAAACACAGCTGATCTCTATATTGATACAAATTTCCATATACAAGCTTTTTCTTTTGAATGCAAGAACTTTATTAAATTTGTTGAAAGCTTAAAACAGGGGAAACTTGAACACCTCTTGAAGTGCAGGACTAAAGGCAAAGTGGACTGTTCCTGGATGTGGTAGTCAGACAGTTGTGTGTCCATCTTCCAGGTGTTTCTCTGCAAACCTCCTCTTCTGGTCAGTAGGGATGTTCTCTTTGTCCTGGACCTTGGCCTTGACATCCTCAATCATGTCACTGGGCTCCACCTCCAGGGTAATGGCCTTTCTGTTCAGGTCCTAGTGAAGATCTGCCACTAGATGGACATCCAAAACAAAGAGAACATGCCCGCTGACCAGCAGAAGTTGATCTTTACTGGGACACAGCTAAAAGATGGCACACCCTGCCTTACTACAATAGCCAAGTTCTTTCTTCTTTTCTTTTCTTTTTTAAATCCTCACTTGAGGATATATTCATTGAGTTTAGGGAGAGAGGAACAGAGGGAGAGAGAAAAAAAAGAAGGAGCAATGTGAGAGAGAGAGACATTGATCAGTTGCCTCCTGTACATGCCCTGACCGGAAATCGAGCCCACAACCTAGGTGTGTCCCTTGACCAGGGACCTAACCTGCAACCTTTTGGTGTATGGGACAGTGCTCCAACCAACTGAGCCACCCAGCCAGGGCCAAATTCTTTCTCATCTATGATTTCATGAACAAAGCAAATGAGGCAATCAAAGCCATTCCCTTTTTCTAAGAAACAGGATATTAACCTAAAAATTAAAGGCAACTAATGAGAGGCAACTAGCCACAGGTGAGCTAATGCTCCAAGACCTGGCTCTCAGATGGCTTCTAGGGGCTGGGTTATACTGAAGAAAACCATTAATCATGGTAACTAAGGGTTCCAGTTAGGGTCATGGTCTCCCCTGATTGATCAACACTAGGGCAGGAAGTAAGTGGCCATTGTATCAGGCCCTGACATCAGCCAGGGCATCAGTCCATCTGATTAGTGGGTCTGGAGCTGAAACACAACTGAGGCCTAGATGTTATCTCCAGTTCAACTAAAATCCTGTCTCTGTGGTTAACAGACCCGAGGCTTTGTCCCCAAGAGCACTTAATGCTGACCAGAAACTCATTGTCTTGAGGGCTTAATGATTAAGGTAGTGGATGTTTCAAGGGAGAGGGTGGGAGGAATGAGTCACGGTGCCGGAGGAGTCCAGTTTTGAATCAAAAGGACAAGAAAGGAGAAAAGGTTCCATTAAAGAAATGAAGTTTCTATATGGTTATAATGTTAAGGCTGAACAATGTTTGATGTTTTGTTTTTTTAGATTTTATTTATTTGTTTTTAGAAAGAGGAGAAGGCAGGGAGAGAGAGAGAGAAACATCAATGTGCAGTTGCCTCTCATGCACCCCCTACTGGGGACCTGGCCCGAAACCCAGGCATGTGCCCTGACTGGGACTCAAACCAGCAACTCTCTGGTTCACTGGCCAGCACTCAATCCACTGAGCCACACCAGCCAGGTCAACAATGTCTTGTCTTTTTTAACTTTAAGCCCACGAGCCATCAACCCAGTAGTCATAGTATTAGCTTTCTTCTTGTCTTACAAACAGTTCTTTGGGATACAAGGTTGCTAAGGCCCAATGCAAGGGTTCCTTTACCCTGTTTTTCACATTCCAGGGTTTGAGTTGTAAGACGTGCAAGGTAGCTGCTCTGACCTGGCAGCTCCGAATCCACTTTAAAGTGGCTCCGTTCATACTAGGGTCTACGGGGGTCAACCCTCGGCAGGCAGTCGGGATGGGGCCTGCGAGAGTACACAGCAACTGTGCCTTCTGTGAAGGTCCTTCAGGCAGGGCCGCTGCTCCAACACTCTCTTCTCCTCTGCAGGCCCGTCCCAAAACCTGCCTCTTCTCATTGGCTTGCCGATGGCCATCCTGCTGTTCCTCCTCCTCCTCTTCCTCCTTTTCTTACTCCTCCGACATCGACATCGACATCGACATCGCAAAGCCAAAAACAGTAGGTCCTAGAGGGAGGGAGGGAGGGACACAGGAGCAAAGCCCCCTGTACTGCAAATCCTACAGGGGAAACAGGGGGGGGCATTTGCTGGGGGAGGGGTGGTGAGAGGGCCTGCGTGGAGACAAAGGCTGATTTGCTAGCTCCAGCTGTGAGTGCAATTACCTTCTGAGCGTTATCTGTGAAATCAGAAGGCAGGGCCCCCCGGTCACCCACAGCGGCCTCTCTGAGAACATGACCACCCGCCAGCGTGTCTCGGTTGTTCTGGCCACGCTAACGGAAATAGCCTGGAAGGCTGAAGCAGCGTTCAATTCTCACAGTTCTGGGGACTGGGAGGTCTACGGTTGAAGGTGCTGGTGGTTTGGGTCCTGGGGGCCGGGAGGGCATTCTCTCGCAGGTAGCCACCTTCCTGCTGGGTACATGCAAGGTGGCAGGGAGAAAGCTGGAGTTCTGGCTTGCTGCTACAAGGGCACTAACCCTCTTAGGAGAATTCCACCTCTAAGACCTCATCTAAATCAAGCCATCTCTCAGCGGGCGGGCACCACTTCCCAATACTGTCCCATGGCGGGTTAGGGTGTCAGCACATCTGCTGGGCGAGGGAGGGGTGGTATCCAATACTCTGCCCCTAACAACTTCCTCTTCTCTCCAGTAGCCACCAAGACAGGGAGACAGCCACAGGCAGCGGAATCAAGGAATAGACAGGTAAGAGTTTCCTCCTCTGCTCTGCCCTCCAGCAAGTCCTGGGTCCCCAACATCACACCACCATATCATAGCCTCCCTTCCTTCCTCAGGCCCCTGAAGCTAGAAACCCACAGGATGTCACCTATTTGCAAGTGGCCTTCAATGGCCCCGACCAGGGGACATTTTCAACACCCAGACAGACCCACACCATCGAATATGCAACCATTGTCCCAAGATGAGCTCTGCTTTGGACAGTAAAACTTAGAGCTGCCTGTTGGAAGGTCTCTCCTCTGGAGTCACTGTTTCTGTATCTGAGGCCACCAACCTGGCTGAGGGGACCCACATGACACCCTGAATCTGGAGACCTGAGCACTTATCACCCAGTCATTTCCAGAAGCTCTATGACAATTGCCCAGCAATTCCCAGGACCCTGCAAGTTACTGTGACAATGACAGAGTAATTTTTGTATGTTTTCATTGATTAAAAAAATATATCTCAGTCCTCTCGGGTGCCAGGTTTTATGTTTACAGCCTAGAAGCACAGAAAAGATCCTAAATTCATTCCTTTCATCAAAAATGTGAGGTCTAGTGCAGGGCTCCGGAGATGATCACCCAGAGGCCAGATCTGGCAAGCCACGTGATTTTGTACAGCACCTACATTTTACTCTTCTTTTTTTTTTGTATTTGTATTTTTAGTGTTAAAATATGTATAATGTCAATGTAAGAAATATCCATTTTTCTTGTGCGGGTGAAAATGGAGAGAACTGTACTTGAGCAACAATTTTAAAAAATGTAAAATAAAGAAAAATCCAGATTTGTAGGGAATTTTTGTAAGAGTTTGTTTGAGCCAAACTGATGGCATATGCCAGAGGGATAGATCTCAAATGCTCTTGAGAATAATAGTTTTGCCGCGGGGGAGGGGGGCGGCGGGGGGTGCGAGGGGCGCTGCATGTTGTGCATTTGAAATTAAGGCAGTGGAAGGAAGATTACACTAAAGGGGGAGAAAGCAAGGCAGGGATCAGGTTACAGGATAGTAAATAAGACTATGTGCTCTCTCAACTGGACTAACAAGCAAAACAGAGACAGACTCACGGAGAGCAGATGACCGCTAATGGGGGATGGGATGAGGGGGTGGAGGGATTGAGCAAAAAGGAAAAAAGGACTTATGGACAAGCACAATCATGTGGTGATTGCTGAGGGGGCAGGGGTTATAAGGAGACTACATGGTAATGGAAAAATATAACAAAGATTAATTTTTTTTTAATCCACAAGGCAAAAAAAAAAAGATCATGTGCTCTCTCAGGGGTTGTCACAGCTTATTTCAAAGGTGTGTTAACCTCTATGCACAGAAACTGCACACAGAGCTTCCTTAAGGCAAAGATAAACCTTTAACTAAAGAACTCATAGGCCTGAGCGGGCAGGTGACTACCCAGTTAGGAATTTATGATCAGATCACCCCGTGAGGTCACTTTCCCTACAACCTCTTTTTCATTTGCAATAACATAAAATGTACCACTTGAACCATTTTTAAGTACAGGCTTCAGGGACGCACTGTTATACAACCATCACCAACATTGCATCTTATATGGCTGAAAAAACTCAAAAGAAGAATATTCTTTTTTTAAGACTTTATTCATTTATCTTTAGAGAGGGGAAGGGAGGGAGGAAGAGAGGGAGAGAAACATCAACGTGTGGTTGCCTCTCATACACCCTCTACCAGGGACCTGGCCCGCAACCCAGGTTGTGCCCTGACTGGGAATCAAACTGGCAACCCTTTAGCTTGCAGGCTGGCACTCAATCCACTGAGCCACATCAGCCAGGGCAGAAGAAGTATATTCTTAACAGCTTTATTGAGGTATCATCGGTATACAAAGACCTGAATATAATTAATACCTACAGCATATTAATAGAATTAATATGCAAACACCTATGAAACCATCACAATCAAGATAATAGACATACCCACATTCACAATGCCCAAAGGACCCCAAATAGGATTGAAAAACATGAAAAAAAATAACATCTATAATAAAAGAGAGTTTAAAAAAAGTTTCATTGGAACACAACCGCTCATGTTCATTTACATATTACGTATGATGGCAGAGTTTAAGGGTCAAAACAGCAGGGAGCAGAAGGCGGATGGTCAACAATTGACCCTATGGCTTCTTCACCCAGCTGAGGATAGTACACAGGAAACAGTATCATTTATAAAACCCTCAGTTCTAATACAATCAAGACACAACAACTTAAGAGATGTGGCTCTACTACACAATTTTCAAGCTTGGTTGTATAGTCAAGTCAACAAAAGAATTGTTTGTAAACAACCAGGATATGAAAGCAACCCAAGTGCCCATCAATGGACAACTGGACAAAGAAGCTGGGGTACAGGTATACACTGGAATATTACTTGGTTGTAAAAAAGAATGACATCTTACCATTGTGACCGCCTAGATGGACCTAGAGGGTATTGTGTTCAATGAAATAAGTGTGGCAGAGAAAGACAAATACCCTATGGTTTTGCTTCCATGTGGAATCTAAAAAACAAAATAAAAGAAATGAACAAATAAGACAAATAAACTCGTAGATACAAAGAACAAACTGATGGTCAACAGATGGGAGAGGGGTTGAGGATGGGTGAATAAGGTGAAGAGATTAAGTATAGATTGGCAGTTATAAAAATAGTCACAGGGATGTAAAGTACACCACAGGAAATACAGTCAATAATGTTGTAATAACTGCCCTGGCTGGTGTGGCGCAGTGGATTGAGTGCCAGCCTGTGAATCAAAGGGTCAGCAGTTCAATTCCCAGTTAGGCCACATGCCTGGGTTTCGGGGACAGGTACCAGAGGCAACCACACATTGATGTTTCTCTCCTCTTTCTCCCTCCCTTCCCCTCTCTCTGAAAATAAATAAATAATCTTTAAAAATAATATTGTCATAACTATATATGAGGCCTGGTGGGTACTGAAACAATTAGAGGGAACACTTTGAAAGTATATGATTGTCTAACCACTAAGCTGTATACCTGAAACTAATACAAAAATAATATTGAATGTCAACTGTCATTGAAAAATTAGAAATAAAATAAAATAGAAAAAGAAGAAAAGGGGGCTGGGAATCAAGGAGGAGTGTCAAATGGGTCAGTGAGGCTTCAGGGTGGGGTCTAAGACAGATTTCCCCAGAGACCACAGAGGAGACGAGACTGAAAGGCAGGCTAATGGAAGAATCCGTAACGGACAAGGATGGGCCTGAGCCCAAACTAGGTCATGGGCATGGAGGGAAAGGGCAGATTTTAGGACTGCACCGGAAGCTGCGTCAGCCAGCCAGCCTCCGCAGTCAAGTGAAAGGGAGAAGTCAGAAGCATCTGTTGTGCAGAATTTCTGGGAAAAAGTTTGCAATGTGTCTCCAAATAGAAGCTGTGGGTCACATTTGGGTGAACAAACCCATTTTGGGAACTTGTCCTGATGGGGAGAAGTTACACAATGTGGAATTCTCAAGAAGTCTCAGTTCAGTATTTTTAAAATAGCCACAGAAAGGCCCACACACACCCATACCCACACCCACACATGGAAAAATATGACCTGTATTTTGCCATGTTTAATACACAGTTGTTGTTGTTTTTGCCCCAAATTTTTCAGGGAAAAATAAGGAAGTGCATTATACGTAGGTATAATGATCACATACCATGGGCATAATAATCCTGTGTACAATGCTCACAGCATAGAAACGTCAGTGCACATTATACATGGCACAATACAGCCTGAAAAGTAGACCATCAAATGATAAAAACAACGGATAGATAGATCAATGGATAAAGTAGATGTGGCATATATACAATGGAATATTATTCTGCAATAAAAATTTTTTTAAAAATTTAAATGTTTTAATTTAAAAGTGAAATGTCACCATTTGCAACCACATGTCTGTCTGTGCCTCTTACCTTTAGAGTACTTGCTCTCCCAGGACATGCCTTGGTCTCTCTCTCAGTTATATGTTGTCCCATAGCAAACTGCCCCCAAAAGTCAGTAGTTTAAAAAAATAAAAAACTATTCCTGGCTAATGTGGCTCAGTGGATGGAGTGCCAGCTTGCAAACCAAAGGGTCGCTTGTTCAATTCCCAGTCAGGGCACACGCCTGGGTTGTGGGCCAGGTCCCCAGTAGGGGGCACATGAGAGGCAACCACACATTCATGTATTTTTCCCTCCCTTCCCCTGTCTAAAAATAAATAAATAAAAACGTTTTCAAAAAAAAAAAAAACAAAACAAAACAGAAAGGTACTTTTAAAAATAAAAAATTAATTATTGGTAATGAGAAAGAAAATTTAAAATTACAGAGGTGTCTTATAATACATGCTTCTTAAATTACTTCATTGTCCTAAATTATTTTATTATACTCACTTTGTTGTGTAGGATATTGTGTTGGTCTAGAGACTTTTCAAGTTTGAGCAGAAAGATGACAGATGTTTGGATATATTCCCTCTAAAACATAAACAGAACATCAAAATGCAAAACATTGAAGCCTTATTTATATACCTACAAAAATCAATGTCGTCAGTATAAAGCTGATGAACTTAGCCCTGGTCTGATAGCTCAGTTGGTTGGAGTATGGTCCCATACACCAAGGTTGTGGGTTCAGTCCCTGGTCAGGACCCATGTAAGAATCAAGCAATGAATGCTTGTATCCTTGGAACAACAAACTGCTCTCTCTCTCTCTCTCTTTCTCTCTCTCTCTCTATCTCAAATCAATAATTTGTTTTAATTTTACAAACTAACAAATGTGGCTCTTGATGGACTTCTTGTAGTTAATGTGTCACTTACATTTAACATGAAATGTAGATTGATTTTAAAATACCTGCACGACAGCAGGAGGCTGCTAATCACAGCTGAAGGTTCTGAGCCCTGGTTCTCAAGCTTGGCTACAATTACAATCACCTGGGAATCTTTAAAGACCTCCCCCCATCCCAGTCTCTGGGGAGACCCCATGGATCTATATGTCATAATGTCTGGGCACTAGTACTTTGAAATGATGCTCCAGACGGATGAGTTTAACATGCAGCCATGGTTGAGAACGCTGAGAATACAATGCTCCCATTCAAGAAATGGTCTCTACCTATCAGTAATCACACTGGATACAGGAAGTTCTCGACAATGGGATTGGGTCTCAAGGACCAATCACAGAGCTTGGGCAGGAAGAGAAACTCTTTTATAGGAGCTTTTCCAAACCAGCAGCACTCAGCCAGAGTAGGTTTAGGTGTTGGACAGGTGAGTAGCATCCCCACTTCACCTTTTTTTTTTTTTTTT
>PVKU01013991.1:0-25423 GCA_004027475.1 Anoura caudifer
AGCGCCCCATCATTGCTCTGCTGTGAGAAGGTGGAGTTTTCATCTTGGCGGGGCTCCCTCCCCTCCCTTCTTCCCTCTTCTCCCCCTTCCCCAGCCAGCAGCCTTCTGGGCTGCCTCCCTGCAGCCAGCTGGTGTGTGCTCAGAAAATCCAAACTCATTTCCATGTGAGTGCAGGGGGATATAGTTAAGAAGGCCCCTTTTATTATGTTGAGGTAATAGTTTCCTTCTATTACTAGGTTGTTTTTTTTTTAGTTAGTTAGTTTCTTTGTTTATCTTGAGAGAACGTCAAATTCTGTCATGGAATTCTGCCTTTTCTATATGGAGATGATCATGTGTTTTCTTTTCATTTTGCTGATATTATATATTGATCAATTTCATATGTTGTACCATCCTTGCATTCCAGGAATAAAATCCCACTTCTTCTTGTGTAATAGCTTTTTAATAAGCTGCTGAAAATTGTTTGCTTGTATTTTGTTGAGAAGTTTTGTGTCCATGTTCCTAAGGGTCTGCAGTTTAAAGCCATCAGGGTAATCCTGCCCTTGTCAAATGAATTAGGAAGTGTTCTTTCCTCTTCAATTTTTTGGAGATTGAAAAGAATTGGTACTAGTTCTTCTTGAAACATTTGGTAGAATTCACCAGTAATGCCATCAGGTTCAGGACTTTTTATTGTTGGTGAATTTTTTATTACTGGTGAAATCTCCTTACTAGTGATAGTTCTATTGAGATCTTCCATTTCTCTGGATTTAGCCTTGGTAGTTTTCATGTTTCTAGGGATTTGCCCATTTCGTCCTTGTTGTCCAATTTGTTGGAGACAACTCTTCATAGTACTCTCTTAGAATCATTTTTATTTTTGTAAGACCGGTAGTAATATCCCCACTTTAATTTTTTATTTTAGTAATTTAAGTCTTCTCTTTTTTTCTTTAGTCAACCTAGCTAAAGGGTTGTCAATTTTGTTGATTCTTTCAAAGAATCAGCTTTTGGGTTTATTGATTTTTGTATATTGTTTTTCTCTTCTCTATTTTATTTATGTCTACTGTAAATTGTGTTTCCTCCCTTCCTTTTCCTAGTGCTTTATAGTTGACATACAATATTATATTAGTTTTAGGTGTACAACATAGTGATTTGACATTATATACCTTACAACATGATCATCATAAGTCTAGTAACCACTTATCGCCATACAAAGTTCTTACTATATTATTGACTATATTCCTTATGCTGTACATCACATCCCTGTGACTCATTAATTACATAACTGGAAGTTTGTACCTTTTAATATAACCTTTTCCACCTCTCCCCCACCCACCTCCTCTCTAGCAACCATTAGTTTGTTCTCTGTATCTATGAGTCTGTTTTGTTTTTTATATTCCACATATAAGTGAGATTGTACAGTATTTATCTTTCTCTATCTGACATCATTTAGTGTAATATTCTCTAAGCCCATCTATGCTGTCACAAATGGCAAAATTTCATACTTTTTTATGGCTCAATAACAGTCCCTTGTATATACACATAGCAAATCTTCTTTATGTATTCACCTATTGATAGACACTTCAGTTCTGCTTTGTTGTGGCTGTTGTGAATAGTGTTGCAGTGAACAGAGGGGTGCATATATCTCTTGGAATTAGTGTTTCATTTTTTTCAGATAAATATCCAAAAGTGGAATTGCTGGGTCATAAGGTAGTTATTTTTTTAATTTCTTGAGGAACATCCATACTGTTTTCCATACTGTCTTCACTAATCTGCATTCCCAGTAACAACAAATGAAGGTTGCCGTTTCCCCATATCCTCACAAACATTTGTTTTTGTGTTGGTGTTAGGTGATATCTCATTGTGGTTTTGATGTACGTTTCCCAGATGATTAGTGATGTTGAGCATCTTTTCATGTGTTTGTTGGCAATTTCTACGTCTTATTTGGAGACATGTCTATTCAAGTCCTTTGCCCATTTTCAAATTAGATTATTTGTTTTTTTGAGGTTGTATTATATGAGTTCTTTACATATTTTGAATATTTATAAATGTTTGCGTTTATCAAAAATATCACTTGCAAATATCTTCTCACATTCGGTAGGTTGCCTTTTCACTTTGTTGATGGTTTCCTTCATTGCACAAAAGCTTTTTAGTTTGATGTAGTCTATTTATTTTTGCCTTTGCCCAAGGTTTTAAAATATATGCATTTATATCTCTAAGTTTCCCTCTTAGCAACACTTTTGTTGCATCCCACTAGTTTTGGTATGTTGTACTTTTGTTTCATTTGTGTCTCTGAGTATTTTCTAATTTCCCTTGTGATTTTTTCTTTGAGCCACTGTTTATTTAAAAGTGTATTGTTTAGTTTCCATCATTTTGTGCATTTTCCAGTTTTGTTGTTGATTTCTAACTTCATCCCATGGTGGTCAGAAAACATACTTCATATGATATCTATTTTTTAAAAATCTCCTGAGACTTAATTTGTTGTCTAACATATGGTCTATCCTGGAAAATGTCCCATATGAACTTGAGAAAAACATGTATGCTGTTGTTGGGTGACATGTTCTGTATATTTCTATTAGATCTATTAGTTGGTTTATTTTGTTGTGTTTTTGTGTTTATTAACCAAATTTGTTGGTTTATTGTGTTCTCTATTTCCTTAGTCATCTTTTGTCTGCATGTTCTATCTGTTATTGAGAGTCAGGTATTAAAGTCTCTAATTATTACTGTAGAGCTTCTATTTCTGCATTTGATTTTGTTATTTTTTGCTTCATATATTTTGATGGTTTGTCATTAGGTACATAAATGTTTACAACAATAATTATATCTTTTTGTTTTTGACCCTTTTATTAATTTATAATGTTCTTTGTATCTTGCAATCCTTTTTTACTTAAAGTCTGTTTTGACTAATATTAGTATAGCCAGCTGTTCTCTTTTCATCGCTATTTGCTTGGAATGTTTTCCATCCTTTCACCTTCAATCATTTGCGTCTTTGGACCTATTGGGGATTGCTTGCAGATAATATATGATTGGATTTTGTGTTTTTTAATGTTTATACTGTTACAGTTCTCCCAATATTTCCCCCTTCACTTCCCTACACCCAGGCTGCACCCCACTTCCATAGTCAATCCCCATACCATTGTTCATTTACATGGATCCTTCATATATGTTTGTTCTTTGACTAACCCCTTCACCTTCTTTCAAACAGACCCCACCTCCCTCCACCCTCTTACTGCTGTCAGTCTGTTCCATGATTCAATGCTTCTGGTTCTATTTTGCTCCTTAGTTTTATTTTGTTCATTAGGTCCCTCTTATAAGTTGAGATCATATGGTATTTGTCTTTCACTAACTGGCTTATTTCACTTAGCATAATAGTTTCTAGTTCCATCTGTGCTGTTCCAAAAGGTAGGAAGTCCTTTTTTCTGCTGAATAATATTTCATTGTATAAATGTACCATGTTTTTTTAATCCACTCATCTAATTATGGGCACTAGGCTGTTTCCAATCTTGGCTATTATAAATAGTGCTGCTATGAACATTGGGGTGCATAAATTCTTTTGAATTGGTGTTTTGGGATCCTCAGGACATGTTCCTAGCAGTGGGATTGCTGGGTCAAAAGGTAGTTCTATTTTTTTATTTTTTGAGGCAATTCCATACTGTTTTCCACAGTGGAGACACCATCCTGCATTCCCACCAACAGGACACTAGAATTCTCTTTCCTCCACATCCTCACCAACACTTCTTGTTCGCTGATTTATTAATCATAGCCATTTTGGCAGGTGTGAGGTGATATCTCATTGTGGCTTTAATTTGTACCTGATGGCTAGTGATGCTGAGCAATTGTTCATATGTGTATGGGCCCTCTGTATGTCCTCCTTGGAGAAGTGTCTATTCAGGTCCTTTGCCCACTTTTTAATTGGATTGTTTGTCTTCCTGGTGTTGAGTTGTATGAGTTCTTTATATATTTTGGACATGAAACCCTTCTCTGATGTATCTTTGGCAAATATGTTCTCCCGTACAGTTGGTTCCCTTTACATCTTGGTGATGGTTACTTTAGCTGTGCAGAACCTTTTAAATTTGATATAGTCCCATTTGTTTAACTTTTTCTTTATTTCCCTTGCTCTAGAAGATATATTAGCAAAAATGTTGCTGTGTGAGATATCTGAAATTTTACTGTCTATATTTTTGTTAGGGTTTTTATGGTATTATGACTTATATTTAAGCCTTTTATTAATTTTTAGTTTTATTCTGGTGTATGGTGTAAGCTGGTGGTCTAGTTTCATTTTTCTTTGCACGTAGCAGTCTAGTTCCTCCCACACCATTTGTTGAAGGACTATTTTTACTCCATTGTATACTCCTTTGTCAAATATTAATTGACCATTATTTCTGGGCTGTCTATTCTGTTCCATTGATCTATGTATGTATCCATTCTTTGCCAGTGCCAGACTATTTTGATTACGGTGGCCTTGTAATATAGTTTGATACCAAGTATTGTGCTCCTTCCAACTTTATTTTTCTTTCTCAAGATTGCTGATGCTATTTGGGGTCTTTTTTCATTCCATATAAATTTTTGGAATATTTGTTCTAGATCTGTGAAATATGCCCTTGATATTTTTGTAGGAATTGCATTGACTCATAGATTGCTTTGGGTAGTATGGGTATTTTAATGATGTTAATTCTTCCAATTCATAAACACAGTGTATGTTTACATTTATCTGTGTCTTCCTCAATTACTTTTTCAGTGTTCTGTAGTTTTCTGAGTACAGATCTTTTACCTCCTTGGTTAGATTTATTCCTAGGTACTTTTTTTTGTTGTTGTTGCTGTAGTAAATGGGATTTTTTTTCTTAGTTTCTCTTCTGATAGTTCATTTTTTGTGTACAAAAATGCCATTGATTTCTGGATATTGACTTATATCCTACTATTTTGCCAAATTCACTTATTAGGTCAAGTAGTTTTTTGGTGGAGAATATAGCATTTTCTATGTACACTATCATGTCATCTGTGAATAATGAGTCTTCCTTCCTTCCTTTGAATTTGGATACCATTTATTTCTTCTCCTTGTCTTATCACTGTGGCTAGAATTTTCAGTGCTATGTTGAAAAAGAGTGGTGAAAGTGGACATGCTTGTCTTATTCCTGATCTTAATGGAAACACTTTTAGTTTTTGCCCGTTGAGTATGATGTTGACAGTTGGTTTTTTGTATATGGTCTTTATTATGATGAGGTGTCCTCCCTCTTTTCCCACTTTGCTGAGAGTTTTTGTCATAAGTAGGTGATAGATTTTATCAAATGCTTTTTCTGCATCAATTGATACAATCATGTGATTTTTGTCTTTCATTTTGTTTATCTGATATATTACATTTATTGATTTGTGAATATTGTATCATCCTTGCATCCCTGGAATAAATCCCACTTGATCATGGTGTATGATCTTTTTAATGTATTGCTGGATCCAGTTTGCTAATATTTTACTTAGGATTTTAGCATCTATGTTCATCAGACATATTGGCCTATAATTTTCTTTCTTTGTTGTGTCTTTAACTGGTTTTGAAATTGTAAAAAGAGTTTGGGAATCTTTCCTCTTCTTGAATTTTTTTTTGGAATAGTTTGAGAAGGATAGGTGTTAACTCTTCTTTGAATGGTAAAATTTACCTGTGAAGCTGCTTGGTTCAGGGCTTTTGTATGTTGGGAGTTTTTTGATTATTGCTTCAATTTTGCTAGTTGGTACCTGTCTATACAGGTTTTCTGATTTTTCCTGATACAGTTTTGGAAGATTGTTTCTAGAAATTTATTCATTTTACCCAGGTTGTCCAATCTTGGCATATAGATATTCATAGTAATTTCTTACAATCCTTTGTATTTTTCTGGTATCAGTTGTTACTTCTCTTTCATTCTGATTTTATTTGGGTCCTCTCATGTTTTTTTCTTGATGAGGCTGGATAAAAGTTTGTAATTTTTTTTTTTCAAAGAACCAGGTCCTGGATTCACTGATCTTTTGAGTTGTTTTTTTTTAATTTCTATGTCATTTAATTTTGTTCAGATCTTGATTATTTCCTTCCTTCTACTCACTCTGGGTTTGTTTGTTGTTCCTCTAGTTCTTTTTGATGTAGGGTTATGTTGTTTATTTGATATTTTTCTAGTTTTTTTATGTAGGCCTGTAATGCTGTGAACTTCTCTCTCAGGAATTCTTTCTCTGTGTCTCATAGGTTTTGGGTTGTTGTGTGTTCATTTTCATTTGCTTCCAGATACTTTTTGATTTCTTCCTGATCTCATTGTTGACCCATTCATTATTTAATAACATGTTATTCAGCCTCCATGTATTTGAATGTTTTTGACTTTTTTTTTTTGAGGTTAGTTTATACTTTAAAGCCATTGTGTCTGAGAAAATGCTTGATATGATTTCAATTTTCTTGAACTTGTTAAAGCTTGTTTTGTGTCCTACCATGTGGTCTGTCCTTGAAAATGGGCCATATGCATTTGAGAAGAATGTATATTTTGCTTTCTGGGGGTGGAATGTTCTGCAAATATCAATTAAGTCCATTTGATATAGAGTATATTTAATGCCACAGCATCTTTGTTGATTTTTTGTTTGGAAGATCTATCTGTTTTTGACAGTGGGGTGTTAAAACTCCCTACAATGACTGTCTTGCTGTCAGTCTCTTTCTTAAAGTACTCCAAGATTGTCTTTATATATTTAGGTGCTTCTATATTTGGTACATATATGTTTACAATGTTTATATCCTCTTCTTGGACTATTCCTTTAAGTATTATGTAGTGACCTTCTTTGTCTCTTGTTGCCACCTTTGTTTTGAAGTCTATTTTCTGATAAAAGTATTGTTACCCAAGATTTTTATGTCCATTTCAATAAAATATCTTTCCATCCCTTCACTTTCACCCTATGTACATCTTTTGTTCTGAGGTGTGTCTCTTGTTGACAGCATATATGTGAGTCATGCTTTCTTATCCATTCAGCTACCCCATGTCTTTTTTCTTAAAAATTTTATTTATTTATTTTTAGATAGAGAGGTAGGGAGGGAGAAAGTGAGGGAGAGAAATATCAATGTGTGGTTGCCTCTCATGCACCCCCTACTGGGGACCTGGCCCACAACCCAGGCATGTGCCCTGACTGGGAATCGAACCTGTGACTCTTTTGTTCACAGGCCAGCACTCAATTCACTGAGCCACACCAGCCAGGGGTACCCCATATCTTTTGATTAGAACATTTATTCAATTTACATTGACAGTTACTATCGATAGGTACTTATTCATGGACATTTTTAACTTTCTAAGTTTGCTCCTCTCTCTCTCTCTCTCCCTCTCCCTCTCTCTCTCTCTGTTTTGCCTTCTTATAGTAGTCCCTTTAGCATTACTTGCAATGCTGGTTTGGTGGAGTTGTACTCTTTTAGCTTTTTTTTTTTTTTTTTTTTTGTCCGAGAAGCTCTTTATTTCACTTTCTATTTTATTTTTTATTTTTATTTTTTAGATTTTATTTATTTATTTTTAGAGAGGAGAAGGGAGGGAAAAAGAGAGAGATAGAAACATCAATACATGGTTGCCTCTTGCATGGCCCCCACTGGGGACGTGGCCCACAACCCAGGCATGTGCCCTGACTGGGAAATGAACCTGCGACCCTTTGGTTCGCAGCCCGCACTCAATCCACTGAGCTATGCCAGCCAGGGCTCACTTTCTATTTTAAAAGAGAGCCTTGCTGGATAGAGTAGTCTTAGTTGCAGGTCTTTGCTTTTCATTGCTTGGAATATTTCATGCCAGTCCCTTCTGACTTGTAGTGTTTCTGTTGAGAAATCAGCTGGTAGCTTCATCAGAGCTTTCTTGTATGTTACTAGCTGTTTCTCCCTTGCCACCTTTAAGATTCTCTCTCTGTCTTTAAAACTTGCCATTTTAGTTGTGATGTATCTTGGTGTGGGCCTCTTTGGAATCATCTTAAGACTCTGTGCTTCCTGAAATTGTGTGTCTTTTTCCTTCAAGTAGTTAGGGAAGTTTTTCATCATTATTTCCTCAAACAGGTTTTCTATCCCTTGCTCCCTTTCTTTTCCTTATGTTATCCCTATGTGATGTGGACTCTGACCAGCAGTATCGTGGTATTGTGGATGCAATGAACAAATTCACATGGACTGCAGAAGTCTGTGGAGAAAAGGGATGGCATGGCCACTCTCTGAGTGGTAAAGTGCCCTGACCCTTGCCTGTACAGGCTTTTATTGCTTTTCTGGAAGCATTACACCAAGGAAGGTCCTCATTTATTATGCACAGGTTTGCTTTAGGTGACTACCATGTACAGATAACAAAGTAAAGGATGTTGCAAGTGCAAGGAAAAAAGTGGTTGAACTGGTTACACTCTGTCCTTGGGAAGTTTAGCACAGACTTTAGGAAGTTACTTCAAAGATATGCATTAAACATTTGCTGCCTTAATTCAGGGCGAGGAAGTTTTAGCAAAAGCAAGTCTCCAAGCAGCCTAGATACAATGCAGGCCTGGTTCCTCATGGGAAAGCCAATCTGTGGGCCTGGCTCCTGTGTGCCACCATGTGCCTGTTGGTTTTCCAGACCAGGGCTGAGCTACATTCACCATTGCCATACAGACTGGCTCTCTATACCTATGATGTGAATATTGTTACATTTCATGTTGTCCCAAATCTCCCTTAAACTATCTTCATTTTTTTTACTCTTTTTTGGGTGTTTTTTCTACTTTGTCTTCCAACTCACTTGTGGGGGGGCTCTGCCCACAGGTGTGGCACCCCCCCCCCCCCCCGCCAGCCACCACTGATGAGAATAAGTCTACCAAGACATGATCTGCTTGGGGAGGAAAGGTGACCAATCTCTCAAAGGAGAAGGGCCAAGAGCCTTTTCCTCAATGGGCTTTTATTGGGTTCGTTTTGCACAGGAATACAGGTAAAGCTCATTAATCATTGTCAGGCAGTAAGGATCAAACAATAAACATACAAAGAACTCTGAGGGCCTATTTTGAGTCAGGGTCAGATAGCTAAAGAGCTATAAAACTTTGAGGAACAAACTTACTTCTTTCTTGGGTCCTTATTTAATTGAGAGCATTCTAAACAAAGCAGGTTTCATAGGATTTTACATATTCTTTCTTAGGCCTGATCACCCTAGGGAACCCGCCCTTTCCAGCACAGCACGGTACCCACCACCAGCATTGTTTCAGGCTTAAGGCATTGTCTCAGGCTTAAATCAGGCAGCCAAAAGATTATGAGACTTCTTGCAGACAGAATGAGGACTCAGGCTATGTCAAAGCTGAGGGCCATCACCCCCATTTACTATAGTCCCCCAAGTCTTTCCTTGGGGCCTCCATGTGATCATGCCTGTCTTAGGTCATTCCCCCCTTGGGGAATCTTACCCGTCATTGGCTAACCGATCAAGCATTGGGGGCCAGTTATTGATGAAGTAAAAGGAGCAGAAGCAGTGCTCCTGACATGGGGATAAACTTTGTCTCCTTAGTGGCTTATGGTCCAAAGGTCACTCACTAAGCCTTAGCCATGGGGGTGGGGGGAGGGCGGTTACAGCTTCTGAAACCAGGCAGGGTGGTTCCCAATACTCACTGATTTGACTGATTTGATCCTCTGCTTCATCTAGCATGCTTTTGATTCCTTCTAGTATAGTCTTCATTTCAGATATTGTATTCTTCGTTTCCACCTCATTCTTATTATTACTTTCTATGTTCTTTTTCATGCTGATGTAGTTCCCACCAGTTCCTTGTAGCTCCCATAAAGTTCCTTGTAGCTCTCACTGAATTCTTTGAAGATCCTTATAACTGGTACTTTTAATTCTATGACTGATAAATTGTTTGCCTTAATTTAATTTGGTTCTTTTTCTGTGGATTCCTCCTTTCCTTTCAATAGTTGTTTGTTTCTTTGTCTCCCCATTTTAGGTGACTCCTTTTGTTTGTTTCTATGTGTTAGGTTGACATGCTTTGACTCCCTGTCTTCCTGGGGTAGCCTTCTGTGGTAGGAGTACTGTGGAACTCGTAGCGCAGTCTGCTTGATCTCCTGAGCTGGTTGTTATAGGGATGCTCTTTATGAAGTTTATGTGGGCTCTCCTGTTATATTTGGGTTTTGAATGTTATGGTCTGGTTTGTTGGTGGGTTCTCCCCTACAGCTGGCTGATTGAGTGTCTCAACACTGACCACATGTTGTATGCTGTTGTATAGGTGATGACAGAACAAAACAACACAGAAGACAAAAGCTACATCAGCACCCCCCCCACAACAACAGCAATATTAATGACAAATGTACAAAGATTTTAAAAAGGTGGAAAAAGAATAATAATAAATGAAAGAAAAAAGAATATGAGATGACCAATGGAAAGAAAAATGATTTTGAGAGGATAGAGGGAGCGGAAATAATAAGCATAAGGATAGTAACAAGGTGAAGAAAGGGAAAAAATGAAATTTAATATGAAAAATAAGAAAGAGAAGGAAGAAGGCAAAATGGAGTAAGAAAAGGGAGGAGTAAAATATGAGATTTTAGATTAAAAATAGTGAAAAATTAGGAAGAAAATTGAAGAAAAAGAAAAATGTTAAAAAGCTATGTGAGAGAAAAAACAACTCAAATAATGAAAAAGAACAAGGTGAAATTCCTCTCAGCAGAGTTTAGTGCATGCCTGCTGGCTTCTCCTTTGGATATGACTGGTGTTCTGAAATTGGTGTAAGCCAATGTCATATGCTGTCCGCATCTAGCTCTAGGTAGCCTATCCAAAGATACAAGCAACCCACAGTCTTTGGCTGCCTTATTCAGGCTTGGCTGCATCCAGGGTCATTCTTGCTGCTTTGCATCGCTGGCTTTTTATTAGCATAAGGCCCAGGGGTGGGTCAACTAACGACCAAAAGCACCACAGTTACCGCCTCCAACTGCCTCTCCCTGCAGTCCTTCCATTTGTCTTACTCTAGCTGCTGATCCAACAGTTTCTAAGAGAGCTTCTGGTGGAACTGGGAGGATGGGACCTGGATTTCATGTGGAAGGTGCCGTGCAGACTTCAGGGAAGAAAGGGGGTGTGTTCTCACACCTGAATCTGCCACAGATTATTTCCCTGAACTTGGCAGAGTGAAGCCCCTAGTAGGGTAGCAGGTGGGGCCTCTAGCACTCAGAGTTTGGGTCTGCTGGCCTTTCTAGGGTCTCTGGTGAGGGGGAAGCACAAGTTTGGTTCCTGGGAAAGTGTATGGAATGGCCATGTCCTAACACCAGTGTCTAACACCCCTGAGTTTGCCTATGCTGCTGTCTCCTTGTAAGGGGATGAGAGGCAGGTTGGGGGGAAAGTAAGAAAGATGCTGGGTAAGGAAAGCAGAATTTCAAAAGTTTGGCAAGTGAGATTCTGGAGAATGTGGCTAGAAGACACTCAGAGGCTGGGATAAGCACTTTGCCCATGGGGTGAAGTTATTGTTTTTTCCTTGGGAGAGGCTTGCTTTTTCTCAAGGAAAAAAAAAATGGCTACTGTGGTATGGTGTTATATCCAAGCACCAGGAACCCAGCAGCCCCTCCACACATTTCTTCCCCAAGCCTCCCACTCCAGGCTCTCCTTGTGTGACTGTAGACCATGATGCCCTCCCTTTGCAGGAGCCAAAGGTGAGTGTCTGAGAAGGCAAAATCTGTACATTGGCCCATTAGAACAAAAGAAAGAAAAAAAGTGGCTTTGTCTCTAGTAGTCTCAGTGTTTCTCCCATAGGCAAAAAACCCCATGATCTATCACTGCTGGATGCTATGTGGGCAGGTAATCCCAACACTGGCACTCTGTGCTTAGGAGCCAGGTCTGAGGTCCAGGACTCACTCCTGTCTGGAGCAAGATCCCTCAGCCATGCGGTCACCTCGGCCACTGCCCGTGAAATTGTTGCCAGCTACCACCCGTGAAAGTGGTGCTGGTCCCTTTCTGCATCCCAGTCATGAGGTGGTTTCTGTCCATCCTTGATTAAGTATCTCCTCCTTAGGTAGTCCTCAGTTGGTTATTTTGGGTGGATGTTCCCTTCTATATTTTTATTTTCAGCTTGGTACTGGGAGGCATTGCAAGATTAACTCTCCTAATCTATCGCAATCCATTGCCATCTTGCCACCGCTCCATTCCCCCCAATTTTTTTAAATAAAGATTTTATTTATTTATATTTATATTTATATTTTAAAGTAATATATTTTATTGATTATGCTATTACAGTTGTCCCACTCCCCCCTTTATTCTCCTCCACCCTGCACATCCCCTCCCACCCACATCCCCTCCTTTAGGTCATGTCCATGTGTCATACATATGTTTTTTGGCTTCTACATTTCCTATACTATTCTTAACCTCCCCCTGTCTATTTTCTACCGACCATTTATGCTACTTATTCTCTGTACCTTCCCCCCTCTCCCCCTCCCACTCCCCTGCTGATAACCCTCCATGTGATCTCCATTTCTGTGTTTCTGTTCCTGTTCTATGGTTTGCTTAGTTTGTTTTTGTTTTAGGTGTAGTTGCTAATAATTTGAGTTTGCTGTCATTTTACTGTACATATTTTTTATCTTCTTTTTCTTAGATAAGTCCCTTTAACATTTCATATAATAAGGGCTTGGTGATGATGAACTCCTTTAACCTGACCTTATCTGAGAAGCACTTTATCTGTCCTTCCATTCTAAATGAAAGCTTTGCTGGATAGAGCAATCTTAGATGTAGGTCTTTGATTTTCATGACTTGGAATACTTCTTTCCAGCCCCTTCTTGCCTGTAAGTTCTCTTTTGAGAAATCAGCTGACTGTCTGATGGGAACTCCTTTGTAGGTGACTGTCTCCTTTTCTCTTGCTGCTTTTAAGATTCTCTCCTTGTCTTTCATCTTGGGTAACATAATTATGATGTGCCTTGGTGTGTTCCTCCTTGAGTCCAACTTCTTTGGGACTCGCTGAGCTTCCTAGACTTCCTGGAAGTCTATTTCCTTTGCCATATTGGGAAAGTTCTCCTTCATTATTTGTTCAAATAAGTTTTTGATTTCTTGCTCTTCCTTTTCTTTTTCTGGCACCCTCATGATTCAGATGTTGAATGTTTAAAGATATCCTGGAGGTTCCTCAGCCTCTCCTCATTGTTTTAAATTCTTGTTTCTTCATTCTTTTCTGGTTCGATGTTTCTTTCTTCTTTCTGGTCCACACCGTTGATTTGAGTCCCAGTTTCCTTCCCGTCACTGTTGGATCCCTGTACATTTTCTTTTATTTCACTTAGTGTAGCCTTCATTTTTTCATCTAATTTGCGACCGAATTCAACCAATTCTGTGAGAATCCTGATTACCAGTGTTTTGACTGTGCATCTGATAGGTTGGGTCTCTCTTCATCGCTTAGTTGTATTTTTTCTGGAACTTTCATCTGTTCTTTCATTTGGGCCTTTTTTTTTTTTTTGTCTTGGCACACCTGAGCCAGGAAAGGTTAAGTGCCTAAGGCAGGTTCTGCTGAAAGGACTGATGCACCCAACTGACTTGGAACGTGCAGGTAAAAATGCCGGAGTAACTTGTCCCAGTGTAAAAAGTCTACCAGCATCCACACAACTGTGGTTCCTTAGAAGAAAGTACGTTCTTGGTGGAAGGGATCACAGCTCTTTTCTTTCCTATTTATTTATTTTTAGACAGAGGAGAAGGGAGTGAAAAAGAGGAAAGAAACCAATGTGTAGTTGCCTTTCACACACTCCATACTGGGGACCTGGCCAGCAACCCAGGCATGTGCCCCAACTGGGAATTGAACCGGTGACCCTTTGGTTTCCAGGCCAGCACTCAATCCACTGAGCCAAACCAGCGAGGGCTGGATTTTACATTTTTAATCATTCTACTGTACCAATCTCTGTTTTATGATTGGAGAATTTAATGCATTTACATTTAAAGTAATTACTGAAATTGAGGGACTTACTTGTCATTTTGTAATTTGTTTTTTACATGCCTTAAAACATTTTTTATCCCACAGTTACTGCTTTACTGGTTTCTTTTCTGCTTGATTGTAGTGTTTATAGTGAAATGTATAAATTCTTTATCATTTAAAAGTATTCTATTGCTATTTTCTTTCTGGTTACTATGGGGATTACATTTTACATTCTGAAGTTATAATGCTGTAACTTGAATTAATAGCAGCTTAACTTTAGTAACACACAAAACTCTTCTCCAGGGGGTGGGTAATAAAGGGTAAAGGGGCCTCAATATATGGTGACAGAAAATGATTTGATTTTGGGAGGTGGGCAAACAATGCAATACAGATCATGTGTCACAGAAATGTACACTTGAAACCTATATGACCCTAGTAACCAATGTCACCCCAACAAATTAAGAAAAACTCTTCTCCTTCATAGTTCCTTCTCCACTTCTTGCTGTTGTTGATGTCACAGAATTACACCTTTATACATCGTGTGCCTCCCCAAAATGTTTAATTCTTTAAAGATTTTTTAAAAAATAAGATTTTACTTATTTATTTTTAGAGAGAGGTGAAGGGAAGGAGAAAGGGAGAGAAACATCAATGTGTGCTTGCCTCTTGCATGGTCCCCCACAGGGAACCTGGCCCACAACCCAAGCATGTGTCCTGACTGGGAATTGAACTGGAGACCCTTTAGTTTGAAGGTCCATGCTCAAACCACTGAGCTACACCAGCCAGGGAAAATGTTTAATTCTTTTAAATGCATTAGTCTCTTAAATTATGTAGGAAAAAAAAACATGTAAAGTTACAAACCAGTTACAACAATACTATTTTTTAACATAATATATACAAAGTTTAGTCTGTTAAATTATGTGGAAAACAAAAAGTGAAATTACAGACGGTTCAGGGGAGGTAGAAAGGTATAGGAGGGATAAATAATGATGGAAAGTGGCCAATTGAATTTGGTGGTGAACACACAATACAATACACGGGTGACATATTATAGAACTGTATACTTGAAAACTATAAATAAACTATAAATAAAATTATATTAACTAATGTCACACCAATCAATTCTTTTAATATCAAACCTAAAATACTAGCTTTTAGATGTTCTTTGGCTTTTCCATTTCCTATACTATTCTTAACATCCCCCTGTCTATTTTGTACCTACCATTTATGATTCTTAATCCCTGCACCTTTCCCCACTCTTTCCCTTCTCCCTCCCAGCTGCTCACCCTCCAAATGATCTCCATATCTATGATTTTGTTCTTGTTCTGGTTGTTTGCTTAGTTTGTTTTTGTTTTTTAGATTCAGTTGTTGATAATTGAGTTTGTTGTCATTTTAATGTTCATAGTTTTGATCTTTATTTCCTTAAAGATTTTATTTATTTAATTTTAGAGGGAGGGGAAGGAGAGAGGGAGAGAAACTTCAGTGGATGTTTGCCTCTAGCATGCCCCCTACTGAGGACCTGGCACACAACCCAGGCATGTGTCCTGACTGGGAATCGAACTGGCAACCCTTTGGCTTGCAGGCCAGCACTCAATCCACTAAGCCACCCCAGCCAGGTTCTTCTTTTTCTTATATAAGTACCTTTAACATTTTATGTAATAATGGCTTGGTGATGATAAACTCCTTTAGCTTTACCTTATCTGGGAAGCACTTTATATGCCCTTTCATTCTAAATGATAGCTTTGCTGGATAGAGTAATTTAGGTTGTATGTCCTTGCTTTTCATGACTTCAAATACTTCTTTCCAGCCCCTTCTTGCCTGCAAGGTTTCTTTTGAGAAATGAGCTGCTAGTCTTATGGGCACTCCTTTGTAAGAAACTGTCTCCTTTTCTCTTGCTGCTTTTAAGATTCTCTCCTTATCTTTCATCTTGGGTAATGTAACTAGGATGTGCCCTGATGTGTGCTTCCTTGGGTCCAACTTCTTTGGGACTCTCTGAGCCTCCTAGACTTCCTGGAAGTCTATTTCCTTTGCCAGATTAGGGAAGTTCTCCTGCATTATTTTTTCAAGTAAGTTTTCAATTTCTTGCTCTTTTTCTTCTTTTTCTGGCACCCCTAAGATTCAGATGTTGGAATGTTTAAAGTTGTCCCCAAGGTTCCTAAACCTCTCCTCATTATTTTGAATTCTTGTTTCTTCATTCTGTTCTGGTTGAGTGTTTATTTCTTCTGCTCCAAATCGTTGATTTGAGTCCGGGTTTCCTTCCCTTCACTGTTGGGTCCCTGTTCATTTTCCTTTATTTCACTTTTCACAGGCTTTACTTTTTCCTCTATTTTGCGACCATACTCAACCAGTTCTGTGAACATCCTCATTACCAGTGTTTTGAACTCTGCATCTGATAGGTTAGCTATATCTTCATTGCTTAGTTGTATTTTTTTCTGGAGCTTCCATCTGTTCTTTCACTTGGGCCATATTTTTCAGTCTCTGTGCACTTTAAGGAGTGGAGCCTTAGGTAATTGCCAGGTCGGGCAACCCACATGGCTGTGTTGCGTCCTGCACGTGGGGGAGGGTTTGAGAGGGAACAATACTGCTTGCTGGGCTCTTGGCCAGCTTTCAGTCACTTCCCCTGCTACCCACAAGCAAATTGGGCCCTTCTGGTGCTGATTCCTGGGCGGGTGGTTTTGTGTATGTTCTAGGACCCTGTGGGTCTCTACAACAAACTCTCCTGTGAAGCTGGGAGTTTCTCCTGCCACCACAACCTGCACAGCTTTTTCAGTCAGAGGTTTTGAGGCTTTATTTCCCCACACAAGAACCCTGGGTTGCTCTGTCTGTCTTGCCCCCCAGTTGTTCCTCCCAGTTATCCACATGCAAATGTGGAACTGCCCAGTTCACCAGCTGCTGCCACACCCACCCTGGTTTTCTAGCCACTGCCTTGCTGCCAGTCCTCTCTGCCTTGACTGCTTGTCTCTGCCCCTCCTACCAGTCTGGATGAATGTTTCTTCTTTAATTCTTTGGTTGTCCGACTTCCATACAGTTCAATTTTCTGACAATTGTGGCTATGTTTTTGGTTTTTTTTTTTTAATTTGTTATTGTCTTTTTTTTTTTTTGGTTGTATGTGGAGGCAAAGTGTATCTACCTACGCCTCCATCTTGGCTGGAAGGCCTATGCCACCATCTTGAACAGAAGTTATTTCCCATTTTAATGGACTTCCATATGTGTGACATTCTTGGTATTGTGATTGGTTTGTTCTTCTGATCTTTCTTACAATGGCACATCCCAATGAATATATGTGAATTCTTTGTGTGAAGTCTTTACTTAGCTTTCTTCTTTCCCGTTGGATAAGACGGGTTTTGGTAGTGTTGTTCCATATAGGATTTATATTTGCTTTATAAATACCAGAGCCCTGGGACCATTTTCTTTAAGTGTACATTTTATTGTGTGCAAATTACTTCTAAATAAAGTTGACTTATAATACTAGAGGTAATACTTAATCAAGATAATACTTTGAACATCCTTACTTTATTTTCATGTCTTTAGTCTTAGACTTTTTATTTTTTATTCATACATATCGGTTTTGTTGCTTTCTATAAAAGAATGAACTTAATTCAAAGTCTCAAATACAGACACTCAAATGACATGCTATTTGCCTTTTCCCTATTAATTAGCAATAAGAGCACCTTAGATAAACCTCATTGGCTAAGATACTGTCACTGTGTAAAGCTTCCCCCTTATTAAATCCTCCCAAGTATACATTTCTCTTGTCATTGACTCTTCAATCACTTAATAGGTTGTCTCAGTTTCCACATCTATTCATTGGAGAGATTTCTTTTACTGTATGTTAAAATGCAGACTACAGGGCAATTTTTGGATTATTCTAGGAAAGTTTGGCCACAAACATGCACAAACCTGGGGTTTCCGATTCTCGGGGAAGAGTATTCTTTCCCACATCAACTCCCCTTTCACTATCCTGCCCTTAGAGCCAAGCACAGAGAACTTTTCTTGTCTTCTCTTAGTGTTCCTCCATGTTTTTTTGTAGTCTGCCATTTCATATAGGGTGAAAATCTTTTAAATGTTTCAACTTCACATGGTGGTGTCAGTTTCAATTTCTGAGGGTCCTAATGGTTTGGTGTTAAAACAAAAGCAGATCAAGGTTTACAGGACCACTTATCTCTCTGGAGAGGTCCCATCAGCTTTCAAGCTCATTGCCTTGTTTTCAGTTACCTCTTCATTTCCCATTTCTCCTGTGACCACAGCTATGTGACTTTTTAAAAATGATTTTATTTACTTATTTTTAGAGAGAGGAAAAGGGAGGAAGAAAGAAAGGGAGAAAAACATCAGTGAGAGAGGAAAATAGATTGGTTGCCCTATCCAAAGACTGAACCTGCAACCCAGGCATGTGCTATGACTGAATAAAACCAGTGACCCTTTACTTTGTGGATGATGTCCAACCAAGTGAGCCGCTGGTCTGGGCTATATGATTTTTAATACATGTATTATTTTATACATTTGTTTGTAGTAGGAATATTTACAGATGATTTTCACTTGCTCCCTTGTTAGACTTAGATATCCACATATTAATTTTATAAACAGAAGTTATTTTAAAAAGGCAAATGTGCATTTTTATAATTTGTTTTCCATAGTTACTGATTGGCTTGAAGGTGTAATGAATAACTGTCTACCACTGTCTTATAGATGGTTAATGAGAGTATCAATGTCTCCAAATGTGGACTGAAGGACAGGGCCCAGACTCTTTTTGTCTTACCACTTCTCTGGTCACCCATCTTTGTTTTGTGTCCACACTTCTAACTTTCTCTAGAATCTCACCTTTGATTCTGAGCACAACACCTACTTGTGTAAATTGATTCTCAAAAAACCCATTTAGTATTGGGTTATTACTTCATCCATTTGCTCACTTAGTGATTTATCATTACAATTTTCCCAAATATTGTAATGAGTCAGAATTTAGGTTTACCTCCTCTCCTGGGAGCAACATGACAGCCACATTTGGTGGATACCTTCCCCCTGAATTATTCATTCAATAAAAATTTATGTGTCAGACGAAGGTCAGTTGTTGAAGATAAAATGTAGTACAAGATAGTCATTTTCCTTTCCCCTATGGAGATTACAATGCAATAATTAAAACAGGACATTCATGAGCATCTAGTATTTCAGATGCATTTTGAGGAAAACAAAAGAAGACACAGTCCCTGCTTTCTTCTGCAGGCAGTTAAGCACAATACTGAACAAAATTTAACAAAATACTAAATTATGTGGCTCAGATAGAAGAGGAGGGGGCCTAAATAGGGCTGCATAGTTAGGATTTCCGAAAGGGAAAGTACATCTAAAGGTGAGTGTGATGTGAGAAGGTACTTTGAGGACAGCCATGAGGAACCTGGACTATAGCCTGAAGATGGAGACTGACGTGGCCTCCAATGTAGGCCCTCCCAGCCCCTGCAGCTTGTGTGCTCTTCTCAGTCGAGGTAACCTGCTCAGTGCTGCCCCAATCCCAGGGAGTACAACTGGGATGTTCCAGTTACGCTTTTGCATTGGGGACAGAATCAGCCTTCAGCTTGCTATGATCTACCGCGTTATTTTCTTATATTCCGTTTTTTTTTTCTTTATTTGAATACAATTGAAGTAGAAGTAGCCTTCATCTTCAACATTTTAGCTAATCCTAACTTCTGCGCAAACATAATCCAATTCTAACTGGGAAGCTAAAACACGCAGTTTCTCTGTAAGGATACTGTGGAAACTTTCCTCCCCAAATTTATTCTATGAATGACTGTTATATAAACCCCACCACTGCATGCTGGGCATACCTGAAACCCAATTTAGTAACTCCCTTCAAGGAACCCACATTCCGGGTCTGCCCCGTAGGTAGGTTCGCCAAAATAAGTTGTGGCAAGGAAAACAAAGAGGCTGACTTCACCAAAGCACCTGATTTCATCGTGACCACTGCAAGGAACCTTTGGGGGGCGTCTGAAGAAGCCGCTAGGGAAAGGATCCTCACGGACGGAGGACGGAGACCGGGTCCGCAATGTGGCCTAGGGTCCCGCAGCCCGCGTTTCCACTTGTCGCCTGTAACAACCCGGGCGACAGACTGATTCTGCATGCTTCCCAGGACAGCGCGGGAGTCACAGGGCTGTATACGCCACACTAGTGCGCTCTCTCGCGACTCACGCCCTGGAACACCAAGGGGAGGTAGTACTCGGAAACGAAATCGCCAAAAGGTCTCCGCGGCGTATTTCAAAAAACCCAGAAGCTACGCCCTCCCCGTAACCGGAAGTGTGCAACCAGCACAACTTGTTAGCCTACTATTTACAAGGGGCGGGGCAGTAGCGGGAGCTGCAACTTCCAGAATGCAGCCATGAACTTCCGGTTTCCGGCGAGGGGACCGGAGTGAGTGTTTACACCGGCGGCTCTGCGGCCGGGTTCGTTCTGCGGGACGGGTGAGGGCGCTGGGCCCGGGCCGCGTGGGCTCGACTCGTGGTGACAAGTTAGCTGGTCCTATGGGAGCGATGGGGTCGTTGCTAAAGAGTGTTCTCCCCACTACTTAGCTATCTGTGACCTTGTGTCAGTGACTTCACCTTTCTGGGTCTCGGTTGCCTGGTATATAAAATGTAGATGGTAATACCTGCCTCAGTGAAAGATTGTGAGGGCTAAAGGAGATATGGTATGTAAATAAACCTGTTCCCTTCTCTGTCATGGATCTGGACATGGAAGATACCTTCAGGATGCCTTCGGGCCTGGTGAGCAGCCTGTCAACATCACAACCTTTTGTATCGTCCCTACTAGAGGACTCTTTGGAAGCAATAGTTATTATAACAAGGAATTTTCTTGCCTTACAAGATTCTTCAAACCTCAGAGTTTCGGATGCATTTTGGGGTCACCCATGTGTGTTAGGCGATAGGACCGTAAAAGCAAAAAATTCTCGTCTTTGCTTTCAAGAGCCCCCAAGAATGCTTTAGGGGGAAGGTGAGATTGGAAGTAAGTAGATATCTGTAACTCTGCCCTAAAGGAATGTGGAGACAACTGAGGAGAGGGAGAGGGGACAGAGGAGGTGATATTTGGGTTGGTCTTGGTAGGAGTTTGCTAAGTTTTGCTGAGAGGACAAAGAAAAGGAATTACAAGCAGAGTTAGCAGATGAGCAGAGGTGTAAAGTGAGGGAACTTTGTTTTGAGTGGAGGCTCAGTGGGGGTGGAGTTATGTGCTGGGGAGGGTGGGACAGGATACTCTTGGCAGGAAGGCTGGCAGAGGGAACCAGACGTAAATGTGTTTGTAAGGCTGTGGAGTTTAGGCTTATTCATAGAGGTGGTTTAGAGTCATCTGGGGAGTTCTAAGCAGAGGGGTGACTTGATCATATCTGTGTTTTTTATTTATTTCTTAAAAGATTTTATTTATTTTTAGAGAGAGGGGAAGGGGAGGGAGAAAGAAAGGGAGAGAAACATTGATGTGCAAGAGATACATGGATCAGTTGCCTCTCTAGTGTCCCCAACTGGGGACCCTGCCCACAACCCAGGCACGTGCCCTGACCAGGAGAGGAGTCAAACAGGCAACACTTCGATTCACAGGCTGGCACTCAATCCACTGAGCCACACCAGCCTGGGCTTGATCATATCTGTGTTTTTAAATGAGTTGGATGGCAGCATGGATGTTTGATAGGTAGAGGCAAGAGTCAGGGAACTTGTTATAAAGCTCTTGTAATAGTTTGAGCAAGAGGTGTGAATCAGAAATGAGTGTACCTAAAGGAGAGGGTTGGGTGATCTCATTTGAACCTCACAACATTGCTTTAGGTGGGCTGATGTTTTTATGTCTCCTTTAACGATGGAGAAACTGAGGCCTAGAGAGCTGAAGTTCCTTGCTGTCCACCATAGAGTTAGTAGAGAGGACCCCAGATTCTAGTTCTGTCTTGATGCTGCATCCTGTGCTTTTCCTGCAGTGTCACGCTAAGTTATCTTTCATCCAACCTCTTGGTGGGGTGCCGATGGAGTAAGGTAGGGGTCTGTCCTTTAATCACTAAGGAGGGCTCATTTCCTTTGCAGGGAGAAAGAGAGAGCGTGAAAGAGAGAGGATGTCTCTCTCAGATTGGCACCTGGCAGTGAAACTGGCTGACCAGCCCCTTGCCCCAAAGTCTATTCTTCGGTTGCCAGAGACAGAGCTGGGAGAATATTCACTGGGGGCCTATAGTATTTCATTTCTGAAGCAGCTCATTGCTGGCAAACTCCAGGAGTCAGTTCCAGACCCTGAGCTGATTGGTGAGTCTTTGTGAACTAGAGATGGGCTACTGCTCTGATTTCTTTTTGGGGAGGATACTTCTGGAATTACAAGGGTAAATTAAGAAGTTGGGATTTGTTGCCTCATAATGTTAACGCTCTAGGGAAGTGAGTATTGGGTGAAAAGAAACATATATCAAATAATAAAACTATTCATTGCCATTTCAGTTGTGTATTTTGTTTTAATTGTTGTTCAAGTACAGTTGTCTCCATTTTCCCCCCACCACTCCTCACTCCTGATCCTACTCCTCTTTGGTTTTATCCATGTGTCCTTTGTACATGTTCCTAAAAACCCTTCCCCCTTTTGCCCCCATTATCCCCTCCCACCTCAGTTGTGTGTTATTCAGAACTGCATTATCACAAAGTTCCTTAACTATGATGTTATTGAATTCTTTCTGAAAGAGCAAGAATTTGGGGTGGAACAGGGAAGGAGGGAGCTGGTCGGGGAAAGCACTCCAGTATATGGCATTTTGAGTTGGTCCTAAGGAATGATTAAAAGGATTTTGTTTGTTTGTTTGGTTAGTTAGAAGGAAGGCAGTAAAGGAAAGGAAGATGGCAAGGGCATTCTAAGTAGAAGAAGAAGGAATTAAATATAACAAGTTATATTGTTGTATAAAGGTATTTTATAATAGCTAAGGGATCCAACTGGCAAAAAGTGTTTTCAGTTCTGAAAACACTGGGTTCGTCCTTTTTTGTTGTTGCATTTTCCCATTCATTTAATTGAGCAGCCTCCACAATGTTAAGCTCTAGAGCTTTCTTGTACATTGACCCTGTATTTTATGAGTTTGTACTTGCTAACAATTGTTATTAAAATATATTTATAAATAACACTTTTATAAGCATATATCATTCTGTAGCTATTTGTCTAATTGAAATAAGTTTCATAGGGAACAGAAACCATCTAAATTGTTTTGAGGAGCAAAGTATAAATGGACAATTCTTTTTTTTAGATCTGATCTACTGTGGCCGGAAGCTAAAAGATGACCAGACTCTTGACTTCTATGGCATTCAACCTGGATCCACAGTCCATGTTCTGCGCAAGTCCTGGCCCGAGCCTGATCAGAAACCAGGTGAAAGGCAGTTGGCCCTTAGGCGGAGCTCCAGTAGTATCAAGGGAAAGGGTGTGTAGGTTTTTGAGGCACAGGCCTAGCTGGATGGAACAAAGGGGTGATTTACTGAAATGGGAATAGAAGATAGATATCTTTATTACTTATTGGGTTAGACCACCTTGATAAAACAAAATATAGTTTTGACCTTCTCGCTGCCAATACCACTAATGGATGGGGATTTGCTTCTCTACTTTTTAAGTTCATCATCACACTGTTTTAATGGGGTGATAATGTGTGTCTATTTAAGTTTCTTTAGGTTAACGGTTTATTTCTCAGTGAACTTTGTATCTTTTTGTTATTCTCATTAGAAAAAAAGCTGGGGACTCCTTGGATTCCTTTAATGCAGCAATTTTCAAGAATTTTTAAAATGTGCAATACCAGACTTTAGTCAGGGACACTGACCTCTTTTCCCTTACATTGTTAAATAAAAAAATGACAACAGCCAACACAACAATGGCCATCCTGTGTGAATGAATCAAGATTATACCTTTTTTCTTGTCAGAACGATATATTATATTATTTGGCATGCTGCAGAATTTTAGTAATTAGCTTATGTGTGCCATGAGAGGGAAAGGGTTGAAAATCACTGCTCCAATACTGTGGTCTGTTCTCTTGTTTTCAAATCTTCCGGCAAACTGCCTCAGGCATTGATTTGTTCAGTCATCTCATTCCTCCTGCTGTAGTGGTAATTTATTTTTCTAAAACTTGGAAATATTCGAACAGTATTAAAGTAGCTCTTGGAGAAAACATACAAAACCTCTAATATCTGTACTTTAGATTTATTCATAAAAGGTGCTGCTTGTAATTTATAATTTAAATTTTGCATCTGTGTTTTAAAAGCCTCCCCAAGGATAAAGTTAAACTATATAAAAAGATTAGCTTTGTTAAACTGGCAGTTCGACATTTTTATAGTGTTCACAATTGCTGTGACTGGTTATCAGCTTGAAATATACTCTCTTTTTAAATCTAAACATAAAGGAGAAAGACCTTTTGTACTCTGATGGGGCATGAGAAAGAAAAAGGTAGTCTTCGACATCCAGAGGTTGCCCTGACCCTCCTTGGTTAGGCCTTGGAGTGGCAACCATTTCACAGATCACTGACACCTACAAGGCCACTCAGAGACTGAGCTGGATCAAGGCAAAAACAAGTGCCCTCTCATTTGTGAACTGATGCGGACTCTGGCCAGCAGTGTCCACAGTGTTGCGGATGAGATGAGACAAATTCACACAGACTGCCAAAGTCCTGTGGAGGAAAAGGGATGGCACGGCCACTCTCTCAAGGGGAGAGTGCCTCAACCCTTGCCTTGACAAGCTTTTATTGGCTTTCTAATAGCATACATCAAAGAAGGTTCTCATTCATTATGCTCAAGTTTGCTTTAGGTAATTATTTTTTACAGATAGCAAAGGAAAGGATGTTACTGATTATTTCCTACAGATTAACAAGGAAAAATCATTGCAAATGCAAGGGAACAATAAGAGTAATTGGTCTGGTTAAAACTTTAATCCTTGAGAGAATTAGCACAGACTTCAGGAAGTTACTTTAAAGACATGCAGTAAGCATTTGCTGCTTCAACTCAAGGTGAGGGAGTTTTAGCAAGAGCAACCCTCAAAGCAGCCTAGGTATAATGCAGGCCTGGTTTTCCACGGGAGAGCCAGTCTGTGGGTTTGGCGTCGGTGTGCCGCCATGCGCCTATGGACTTTCCAATAGGGCTGGGCTACGTTTGCCATTCCACACGGACAGGTTCCCTATAGCAAACAGAGGCAAAAATCTGAACAATGTCCAAACCACAAAAATTGCCAAATATTCCTCTTTTATGAGTGCTGCTTCTTTCCATTACACTTTCATCCCTTGCCTTAGTTTTCCTTTAGGTGAGAGTTATTAAGATACCCAATCATAAATGCATCCCGACTTCCTGACAGCAATCAGTCCAAAGCAAAACCACATCTCCTTAAACTTCCCCCCAAATCACCCAGCCAAAGCCTAATCCTATAGTAAGTCCTTTCTAAAGCCCTCTTACTGAGATGCCCTGCGGAATTCAGCATGGTATTTGGTAATTGTGTGGTTTTTGTTTGATCTAGTCTTGTATCTGCTGCTGTCCTAAGAGATCCTTAATGTCAGGGACTCTTTATTTGTTACATACTTGTGCCTTGCCCAAAAGCAGGCATGGAGTAAATGCTCAGTATGAGTTTACTCAATGAATGAATTGGGTAATTTGCTGAAGGTGAATGAATACTTTTCAGAAGAGATACTCCTCACAAATAGCAC
>PVKU01013992.1:0-25503 GCA_004027475.1 Anoura caudifer
TAAATGAATGAATAGAAGCAATTGGAGGTCTTTTCTTTCCAAGAGACTATAAAAATTGATGCTAAGGTATAATAGGATTGTAAAAAGAACTTTTAGCAGGTTAATTTTCTTTAAAAATTTCATGAGAGTTTTCATTAAATACCTTACTTGGTATTTTGCTTTAATCTAGAGCAGGATTTCTGAACGGGGACACTACAGACATTGCGGGTGATGCAATTCTTTATTGCGAAGGCTGTGCAGTGCCTCCTACGATGTTTAGAGTGTCCCTGGCCTCTGTCCCCCTGCCCCGGTCATGACAATAAAAATTGATTCCAGGCTTTTCCAGATGTCCCAGGTGAGGGGGTGGGGGGTGATGGCAAATTCATTGGAGAACCGCTGGCTCAGGTTTTAGACCACAGTTACCGTGGATCTTAGAAAGTCTTCCCAATTCCAAACCACGCTCCACTTCAGCCTCATTGAAGGAGATTATGAGGCTCGAGGAGCCTTCCCTGATTTCCCGAGCTACAGCCCCTTGATCGACTGCTCTTACCTCTTAGTTTGGGCTGAGCCTCAGGTACACTCACTGGGTGTGCTGACCTCCACCTCCCTTGATCACCTGTCCTTCTGTTCCGCTCTTAATAATTCCTAGTCTTAAGAAGTGCATTTGCTCTGCTTCTGCTCCTGGTTAGGTAACGTTCAATCGAATGAGCAACAAATATGGCATCTTAGGTAGACTTCTTCCTGGGTCTGTTACAAAACATGCTCTCTTATCTCAACGAAGCAGTGACAATGCAGCTTGCTTCTCAACTTTCCAGTGGAGTTTCACTCTCAGATCCTATCATCAGGTTAACGCTCTTCTACATCTTTGCTTAAAATAGCAAGACTTGGACTTGACTGCTGTGAACATCTGTCTCCTCTTTAGGGACCTTCTCTCTCTCTTTTTTTAATTTGCTCTGAAGACAGTCCGTTCTCTCATCTAAGGCACCCTTGGTCTCCTTCCTGGTCACCTTACTCACATTATGGCCCCCACTCCAAGTTTCCTGGCCCTTTCTTGCATCTGCAGCAACTCCCACTCACTTGCCTTTTCTTCTGTTTCTGAAAACTTGCTTGGTTTTCTCCACCCTAAACTAAAAAACAAAAATTTCTCTCCCTAACCCAGTGGTTCTCAATCAGGAGAGATTTAACCCCTAGTGGACATTTGACAATGTCCAGAGATATTTCGGGTTGTTACAACTGAGAGGAAGGGTGCTACTGGTATCCAGTGAGTAGAAGGCAAGGGTGCTGGAAAACATCCTGAAAAATCACAGGGCATTCCCCTCTCACCCCCTCAAAAGACTTATCATGCTTCAGATGTCAACAGTTCTGAGCTTGAGAGTGCTCGGCTCTACAGTTCCCTGTAGATACTATGTCGCGTCTGGTCTTGTCCTTTTTAACTTCTTAGGGGAATCACGCTGCTCTTGTTTGTGGCTCAACAACACTTACTTATTCCGTAATCTACCGTAGTCTAACTTCCTCCCATTAGTCACCAAATCATCAAGTCACATGACCCCGGTTGACCCTGGTTCAGCCATTAGCTTCCTAAGCCTCTCTGCAGTGAGCGATGCTCCCTTCCCAGCTGGTAGCTTGGGAACTCAGAGAAGGCCCAAGGGATCTGCATCCCCAGTGAAGCTAAAGCAGACTGGCTGTGGCCTTCCAAGGTCCATAGTGCACCATGGTCTGGGATCGAGACCCGTGAATCTCAAGTGAATTTATTACCCTCCACCCCAGCCTGGGGACATTTGTCAAAATCTGGAGACAACTTTCATCGCAGTGTTTGGGGCTGGAGAATGGGGGACAGGGGACACCACAGGCATCTGGTGGTTAGAGACCAGGAATGCTGCTAAACGTCCTACAGTTTCCTTCCTGTCCACTCATCCTTGGACTCCTTCCTTGGCTCCGTCTTGTCTTTACCTTCCTCCAATCTGAGAGATCTGTTTCCATTAATTCTGCATTCTCTTCTTTCTCTTCCTTTTTTTTCCTTATCTACTGTGATGTTTTGTAAACTTATCAAAAGCATTTTAATCATTCTAGACACTGGTAATACCTTGGAGGATGCCTCCACAAATATTCGTGTGCTTTAATCAGTATTAACTACATATATATCTATGGGTAAAACAAAACAAAACAAAACAACAACAACAACAAAAAAACACAACCGGCATTCAAACCTCATGGAAAGCCCTTGAGCAAACTTTAGAGCTTTTCTATATCGTGTGCTTTATCTCATCCAACTAGTTCTTCGATGGTGAAACAGGCCTTGGAAAGCTGTGAGGAGTGGGAGCCTGAACCTGAGTTCAGCGGCAGACACTACCGCCAAGGAGCTGGATGACCCGCTCTATCCAGCATCAGTCCTGGGCACGTGTCCTTGTCTGTGAGAAAGGGCACTAAAGCAGATGTGTATCGAGATTCTTTCCAACTCCAAATTTCTATGATCCTAAACAGGAAACTCATAAAATTCAATCCCTGGTAAATCGTGTTTTCATTCAGCAGGCTTTTTAAGTAGAAAGGCATTCTTAAGTTGACCTAATCAATTAATAAGCATCTACATTCTATGGGTCAAATACTGTACTTAAACATATGTATATATGTATTTATAAGCAACACATATATGTATATATGGGTATATGCATGTGGAGTGTGAGAACGTGTATTTTTTATCTTTCCATCATGCAAAATTTGGTTAAAACCAGCCTTTATTCACTAGATGAAATGTTTCAGTGGAGTTCTAAGTGAGTTAAAAGAAGTTAATCACAAAAACATAAATCAGCCCTAACAATTGTGTAATAGATAATGACAATGTAATAAGAGGAAATTTAAGAAATAATCAGAAATTATATGGTTTCCCCCCCAACGAAGCGCATGTTAAATTAACCAGGAAACCTTGAAACCGTACGTACTTGGTGATTATTTTATGTTATCTCGTGTTTTTAAAAATGCTTCCAAAATGCTAGATTTCTGGCGGCGCAGAACCCCACACTGTTGCGATGCTGTCTTCCGTTCAGCCACTGCACATTGAAATTTCACACACAATAATTGGCTGACCTTCACAGCTATGGCAGAAACTAATTAAAGCTGTAAGGCTGTGCTAGCGATGCTTTTGTGTGAAATGTGAAGTTTGGTGATAATGAAATATGGGGTGCAGATGTTATTGTCTTAGATAGACTGTGCCCTTGGTTCACACTAATGAAGAACAGCAATTATTAAAAAGTAGTTTCACCCATTAATTATTTTGTGCTGTGATAGTAGAAATAAAAACACAGTGACGTCCCTCTTACCAGCGTCTCCCGATGTAATTGTGTGGAACTGTACCACCCGACTTCTGCATTATTAGACATCCTGGGTCCTTTCTCTTTTCCCACCGATCTTCAGACCTTTGGGAGCCCCCAGCAGGGAACTGGCTGAGTTCAGAAAGCAAAGGGTAAAGGGCAACCTAAAAATGGTCACCCCTAAAGATTTTTAGACACCTGGAAGATTAAATAAATGAAGCTTTTTGGAAATAACTTTACACGCCAAACGGAATGGATGTCGGTAGAAAAATACAAGGCCCTCCACGCGGTTGGTGTACCATAGACAAAGGTCACCGTTGCTATTGAGGTGCAAGGGCAGGAATAGAGCAGGCATGAGCTCTGGCTGCTGGCTGTTAGCAGGCTGAGTTTCTATTAATAGGTCAGTGTGACTTGTAGGACTTCCACTGGGTCAAATACAACAAATCACAGATTTGCAACAATTGAAGAAAAACACTAGGCTAAAGAAAAGGCACATTGTATAGCTAAGTCTTAGCTTTTCATGAGCTAATGATCCAGTCTGTTCCTCTTTATCTCTCTCCTCATTAATGTTAGGCCGCTCAGTTCTCAGGAACTGGGTGGAGATGGAAGCAACATGAGTTAAACTCAAATTGGTCCATGGTCCTTCTTACTTGGGCACGGAGATTGAAATTATTTGCCCAAGTAAAATTTTACAATTACCACTGTGTAATTTTCTTGGTTGCTATGTCCCGTACCATCCATGTCTTCCTACACTGGCGTCTGGAGGCATTATCCAGGAGGTGCTGGGCACTAGGTCACGGCAAGGACGAGGGCAGGGAGTGGCAGAGAGGCGGAAGTGGGGTGAGCACCACCGGACCCCCTCAGCTCAGGCTGGGCAGGGAAGCAGCGTTAGCACTGGGGAGGGAGAGGATTAACGGCCATGGAAGTCCTGCAGGAGAGGAAGATGAAGTGTAAGGTTTAGAGGCGATAACCCTATAACTCTCTGGGCTCAATTTTTTGATGATTGTGCCACTTCTCAAGATATTTAGCCCTTAAGTAAGAGAATATTCAGCGAGACTATACCTGGATTTGAGGAGTTATTAATATAGCTAGTGATGGATAAAATGACTGTCGAGACTGTGTGTCTCTTCATTTTGGGGAAAAGGTAAACGTTTCTATACTTGTTTGAAGGATGGCTACGTATCGTTAGGTAGAAACAGAAATGTTTAATTGCTGTGAAGAAGTTCGGTCTACCCGAAAGGGTAGACCGTGCCTCTCAGCTCCAAACCCACCCTTCATTGTCAGCTTTTAACAACGGATCATTTCTCTCTTACCAGCTTGTGCGATGTTAACATTTTTAGAGGAGGGCTCTACAGGGACGCTGGAGGGGCAAGGAATTGTCTCCTGGTTCCAGTATGTTGTCTGCTTGCTCCCACGGTGTAAATGGTGAGGGGCTCCCAGGGCTCCCACCAGTGGGGCTCAGCACAAGCAAGCTGCACCACTAGCCCCTTGTACGACTTCTCCTAGCAGCCCACAGGGTAGCTTCGCCAAGAGTTCCTCTAGTGCAGCAAACTTCTGCATCACGCAGTGGGCCGTGGCCATGCGGTCTTACAGGGGCACTGGGTCTCAGCCCCGGAAGGAGAAGGAGCTTCACTGGGTCCCCTGCCTCAGCCCTACAGGGGCTGCCCCTAAAGATGCCATTTTTATAGATAAGATGCTCCGGAGTCTTACCACATCCTGGTAGGTAAGAGCTACTTATTCCTGGTAGGAAACCCCCTTTATAGTTGATAATCTTTTTCATTAGCTTTCCTTATTCAAATGATGCAGTTTCTGTCTCCTGGTTGGAACCTGACTAATTCAACGATCCTGCCACCTTCAGTGGCAATAATTTATAAAATAAATAAATGAATTCCTTTGCTATTATGACTGGTTGAATTAAATATGAACAGGGTGCTAGACAAGGAGCTGTTGGTGATAGTAGATGTAGTAGAATATAGAAGATCATAATCAAAACAATGATCAATTTTCAGAAGGAATACCCATGAATTCCAAAAAGTTACAGTCCCATGCAATGTTCAGTGTAAAGAACAAAGCAAGAATGTACCAAAATCCTTAACTTCACCCTGTACCAAATAAAATGAAAATGAGAACAACCGAAAATACATAAAATGCAAAAAGGTGATACAGGCACACTGTCCCGGGTCAAAATCACCAAGAATCCACATAGAGAACGCAAAGACGTCCAATGTTAAGTCTTTGGGGCCAAGCCGTGGAAGAATGACGTTGGCACGGTCCTGGCTTGTAGCAGAGGTGGTCTGAATCTCAGGAGCAGGTTTCTCTCTGGTCCCCATTCTTTCAGAATACACTCCAATTCATTCATTTGCCGCAGACTCCAGAGCATCGCTAAATTGTATAGAACACGGCCCTCTCTTTACAGCATAATCATCATTTTCCTCAGCCCATGTACCATTACCCACGATATGATCAATAACGGAGCGGATGCAGTTAAATAGAGCAGTAAAGAGACCTGGCTGGGCTCATCAATGGGGGGCCAGGCTGAGCAAAGGGAGCCTGCCCTTCTCCAAGGAGAGAAATTGCCTCCCAGGATATCAAACCGTGTTTTCTCCTCAGGCTGCTTGGCACATGGACCTCTCAATACCCAGAGTGGAGAGCTGTGATGGTGGAAGCCGCCCATGGGAATGGCATCTGGGGACAGCGGTTCAGGCACCAAAGGAGAGAGTAATAACTCGTTCAGTGAGAAATAAATGAGTTGCGGTCCTGCTGGTCAGGTGTCTTGTCTGATACTAATATGCTAGGAGTGCCCCCTTGGCTTAGAAAAAATAATGTCAATTTTTTTTTTTCGAGCCAGAGCCCTGGGGACAGCTAAAGCAGAGTTGCTGCAAAGAACTGCTTTGTAACCAGACGCTGAGCGAAGTGTGGCTAATAAAGCACTAGATGGTCTTGATGGTGGATTCCCTTGGACTGGTTTGGCTCCTGAGTGATGGGTCTTTGGCATCCGCCTGTTTAACTGTGAGGCCATTGGTGATGGAATCTTACGTGCTGCCCCCCCATGAAGCAAAGGTTCTTTAAGTCGGAAATCAAGAGAATGACAGCGACTGTGAATTTGGTTCGCGTGAGTGTCTCTAGTCCAAGGGGTGGGGCTGCTTGTTGGGTTGCTCTCAGGATAATCTACGGTCCGTATAGACCCACATGAAATTAACATAGCCATATATATGTCAAGGGTCTGACCAATTCTCTTTTGGTTACACATACCACATCATTCCAAATTGATTAGGTTTCTTCAGTTACGTTCATGGAACGTGGGTCCAAGGTAAACCTTTTTAATTATTCAATTGAACCGCAGTGTATTACTGTTTGTTAACACGTGTGTTTGGGGAGATATCTCAGGCCGAATATAGTTACCAAACCAAAACAACCCAAAAATAGTCAGAACCGGATATATTGCACTTCTTTGCTTCAAAGTAATCATTTGTAGGCTATATCCTCAAGTGTTTTCAACTGGGGGAAAAGGTAAAATTCCAAACATGAAATGTACCCACTGTTTATAAGAAATGGCCTGATTTTTAAAAAGTTAAAATGTAAAAAAGAAAGAAAAAAAGCACACCCTCAAAGACAGATACTTCAAAGCTGAAGGAAATGCGAGCTATCATATGTCAAACTTTTTTTTTTAACATTTTATTCATTTATCTTTAGAGGGGAAGGGAAGGAGAGAGGGAGAAAAATATCAATGTGTGGATGCCTCTCATGCATCCCTCTCATGCATCCCGTGCTGGGAACTGGCCTGCAACCCAGGCATGTGCCCTGACTGGGAATCGAACCGCGATCCTTTGCTTCACAGGCCCGAGCTCAATCCACTGAGCTACAACAGCCAGGGCGTATGTCAAACTTTTATACAGGGGCTTCTTCCTATGCCTTGGCATTGTGTCATACAGAAGACTAAGGTTTGGGGGATGTAAGATGATGTTGCTCATGAAGTTCAAGAAACTCTCTAACAATTCAAAACCAATAATATATTCTATTTGTAATAGAAGAACAACCGGAGAATTGTTTGAAATACACATGTCAAAGGCAATCTTCTCTCGGCTGTATACATCTTCATCGGAGAGGAAAAGTTTCCTGGACGAATTTACAGCATGTGCTCAGCAGAGCCTATGCATTAGGGATGGTGGAGTCTCTTAGGAAAAACTGAATGGTGTAAAGAGAGACCTCCAAGGCCAAGAAGCTCTATCCAGTGACACCAGAAAAGACAGCCTTGAGGCCAGCCCCCAAGAACCTATTCTTGAGTTCTAGGCAGAGGAGATTGTGAGCAGAGCAAAAAATAAATCCAGAAGCATCTGTTGTTTGGTGATCCAAGCAAATACAACTTAGGTAGGAGAGGATGACAGAGGGCTACAAGGTCTGACAAGGTTAGAGCACATTCAAGTGCAGGTGACCCCAGGGCTCAAGCAGTAGTGGCCTAACCTGCATCTCAAATAGAGAGACAAGGGGGGCGCCCTCATGCGGCAACGGTGTCTCCGGCAGCACCCAGGACGGAAGGGAGCGCACGTGGAGGGCGCCCGCGCGTCACCTTTTGTAACCGAGGCCTTTGATGGGCGCCCAGAGTGGAGGCTTAGCCGCTGAAGGAGACGTGTTCAGGAAGAACCGCGACAGGTGAGGAGGGAACGCTGGATGCCAAACCAGAAGCGGGAGGTCATGAGAGACACCCTCGCAAAACTTCCCCAAGTTGTGTGTGTGTGGCAGGAAGGCAGCAGACGGATTTCTTTCACTTCTGGGTGGGAACGGAGCCCACAAAAACCATTTTGTTACGGCTTTTAACTCAATTTTAACAGATCGATCTTGTAAGGAAATCCCAAATTACACTGGTAAGAGTTTAGGAAAGACATATTACACGTTCTAAATGAACTTTCGTTTTAATAGCTCACATTAAATAATTCTATGTATTCAGTGCTCTGTATTTAAAAAAAATCATACAGAATATAATAAATTATTCAGCTATTAAATATAAATGATTTAATCCTGAGTATTATAGAAATATATTATTTTTCTATTGTCTGTTCCTATTATTAATCAAGCAAATTAAGTTACTCAAGTGGTTCCAAATAGAACGCGATAATTTATTATACGTATCAGTGTTAAAAATTATAGAATCAAGCTCTCTGTGGTAACTGTACTCCCAAATTCAAACATCTAGATGTTTATAAGTCTTGAAGACTAAATATCCAAATAAGACATTCACTGCTTAGTAGAATATTAAGTGGCTATTTTTGTTATGACTCAAAATATATTACAATAAAATGATTAAACAATTTCAAAAATTATGAACATACATGCACATGTTTGCACCACTGTGTCTTCTCTTTAAACGAGGTACCACATTAATAAATCACGTCTTGATAGGTTATAAGATGCATGTTGTGTCTCAGCCTGGTTTCCCTCTCTCTGTGGCATTTATGGTAATTTTCAAACCAGTTGGCAATACAAATCAAAGAAACATAAACAAGTAAATGTGTTTATTTAATAGACGCTGTTTTTAATTCAGAGTCTTAAATGGTATGTAAAGGAAGAAAGCTGCTCAAGTCTCAACAGGGGCAGGCGGCCCGCTGGGCTGACCTCACCTTCCCTTTCTTTCTGTTCCTGGAAACGCTGACACCTGTGTGTTACCTGGCACAGCAGGTCGATGCACGTTGCCGTGAGAGACAAGAAAGCAAAGTCATGTTTACTTCTTCTTAATAGTTTTATTTTATTTCATTTTTAGGGCCAATGTGTTGTAGTCCATAATAACTATGTGAAAATTTAGGCCCACAAATGGGTCATTAAAGATAGAAATGATATGTGTATTAATGTCACTCTGAAAAAAGTGTTTGTGTTCCCCACTGAGTAAGGCAAACACGCACAAATGTTTGTTTTTACATGTGTTTGTAGGTAAATAAATACAATGAGACATAACCTCTAATTTTATGTGACCCCAAAAGGTGTACAAAGTTGTACAACATTTGTTAAGCCTACAGTGACGTGCCATGGTGACATAAAATTACTATTCAGACCTGGACTGCTTTTATGATAGGCAAAAATACATGGGAAGGTATCATTACCAAAGGCACCCGGAGTGGGGGATGATATACTATTACCAAATGGACCCCCCTTCTCCTAGGGTCCCCCTGTACTAGGTTTGCCTTGCCTGCCACCAGGGAATTACAGCTTTCAGTGTCAGATACTGGTGAAAAGGAAAGGGATTATTTATTCAAAGGTTAAACAGACTTAGAGTAATGACTTAATGTCTTTGTTAAAATCCCAAAGTCCCTTAAAACACCCACAAACACACGCAGTCCTTCCTTCCCCCCCTTTGCCCAGTCTGGGGTACCGTATCTCAGGATAAGAAATAGAAGTCCGTGGCTCAGGCAGCGCCCCGTTCTTCCCAGTAATCCGGGCTCGGCCGGCAGGCCTCCCTCGGTTCCCAGCACCATCAGCTCTGTCAGGGGGATCTCCAGTTCTTAATCCAAACTTGTGTGGCACCTTCTCGTGGCCCACCAGCAAGAGCCCTTTTACCCCTTTCCTTCCCACAGCGTCTCTCCTGCGTTCTTCCAAGCAGCTAAGAGAGAGCTCTGCATCGCTGCTACATCTTGCTTCCCAGCCTCCTAAGTTGCGTGGCAAAGGGAGACCCAAAGCCATGTAGTTCTAAACCTCGCCAAAGCTGCGTGGTTTCCCCCCCTCTCTCGACGAAGCTGCGTGGGTCCCTCCTTGCATGGCTGCCACGCCTGGGTTTAAATCCCAGCGCTAGTCTTCCTCTTTAGCCCCATTTCCAACTCCTCCCACAATGGGCTACACCTACTAGAATTCCCGTGTTTTTCCAGCTTTTCTGGGCTGCCATAGTAAGTCTGTGCGGGCATGGTCATGGGGGGTGAACAGAGTCATCTCCAAAGTCTCTCGCAGGCCCTGTAACCAGGGGGCATTGCCTCCCAGTTAAGTCGAAGTTACTCCCATCTCCCTGGCTCAAAGCTTGGCCACAGCTATTTAACATATCTATGAAACCAGTTAAAAGTTATAGATATGTTAAACGACTGTGCCTGAGGTTATTTGCAAAACTGTTTCTATGCAAAACTACTCTCAGTGGACCCTGCTCCACGTGTCCCATCCCCCAGTTCAGACGTGTGAGGGTGAGGACATCCTATATTTTTAATATTCCCTGGACACCCTGAGTTCTGGACCCCATTACAAATCCCTCTTGTGGGGGGGGGGCCTGGATGCACCCTGTTACAGTATTTTTATAAAAGTTATTTGCTAGGCCTTTTCTTCACAGGCTTTGGATTATAGTATCACAAGTTCCAAAAGACTGTGTTAATTATGACTCTCAAATACTGTCATCTCTGCCTTTTTTTTTCTTTTTAAAAATCAGAATGCCAATCCACTCACCTTCAACTGCCACAGAGTATTGTCTGTGCATTTTGGTTTTGCATAGGAGGCATCTGAGCAAGGGCTTGAGGATTTAAGAAATGAGGCTTTAAAAAGTTTTTATTTTCTTATAAATTAGGAAATAGAAGTCATGTATTTCAAAGTATTCCATTAAATAACTAAACAACACTTTTTTTTCTACCCAGTGTCCCAACTCAGATCAGGGTGGGCTGATTTTGTCTGCAAGGGTTATGTCGACCCTGAGCCCAGTGAGGATTTTCATTAGGTTGACAGCATTGAAACTGAAGGTCAATTAGGTTGAGTAATTCCACTGAAATATAAACACAATGCAATATATGCTTAGAGATGTCCTCTTTGGAAGCAATCTTAGTGCCTGTTTGTAGATGAGAGGATAAGAAAGCTGTGGTACATTTACACGGTGGAATACTACTTGGCCATAAGAAAGAAGGAGACCTTTTACGATAGCATGGATGGACCTGGAGAGCATGATGCTAAGTGAAATATGCCAGTCAGACAAAGACAAGTGCCATATGATTCACCGATATGTGAAATACAATGAACAGCAACTAACAAAATAGACAGACACACAGATGCAGAGAACAGACTGGTAGCTGATAGAGGGGAGCGGGTGGAGGGGTTGGGTGAAACAGGGGACGGGGTTAAGCAACAGCAGACCTCCCAGACGTGGAAAATAGTGTAGTGACTACTAGAGGGAAGTGGGGATTGAGGAGAGGTAGGAGAGGGCAAAGGGGGATAAATGGAATGGGAGGAAACCCGACACAATGCGACACAATGTACAAATAACGTACTGGAGCATGTCACCAATGTCATTTTATTAACCAATGTCACCCCAATAAGTTAAATTAAAAAAATTTTAAAAGAAATGTGCTCATTAAACAGGACTTCAGAACCTTGAAAACGTTGCCAAATTTAATTTAATTCTTCCGATTTTAAGCGTATTTGCCCTGACTGGCGTGGCTCAGCTGGAACTGGTCGAGCGTCATCCTGCAAAACAAAATGTCGCTGGTTTGATTCCTGGCCAGGACAGACACCTGGGTTGCAGGTCCAGTTCCCAGTTGGAATGCATACGAAAGGCAACAGATCGGTGTTTCTCTCCCTCTCTTTCTCCCTTCCTCACTCTCCCTCTCTCAATAAAGAACTAAAATCTTTTTTTAAAAAGCATATCGCTAAAACTTAGGGTGAGAACAATTACAGCTGAAGATCCGAGAAAAAAAGGACGACATCAAGGCTATTGGTTTGCAGAAGTGTTTTTGAAAACATTCCAGTCAATTTTTCTATGAGTTTTGCATATGTCACTCAACACGTGGGTGTCAGTACCCACGCACTGACCCGCAGGAAGACAGCTTCTTAGTGATGTGACCATAGTCATACCCAGAGCATGCTCCAGACCTGCTGACTGCCTCCACGAGATTAACCAGTTCAGACATTTCTAGCTGAAATTCACAGACCCTTTTTCTTCAAGCACATTGGCAGTCTGAGAGTCAAATAACAGTATCTCCAGAAAGCTCTATTGTGAAGCTGAATTTGGGTAATTGACACCAATAACATAACAGCATTAAATCACCCATATTTTTAGAGTGGATAAGCTAGTCTGCTTGTAAATATGTTCAAGGATAGCATGTAGGTGGCAGAAGAATTATGCTACAGCTTTAACAGCTAATAAATCTTTATTTAAGCAGGGGACCTCTAAAATTTAATTAGGCATATGAAAGCAGAGATCATTCTGAAGGCAAAAATATGCCAGTTCTCACAAGAAAAGACATCTGCCTTGTGGAAAAACTTCCAGTTAAAATTTACTCTTCTGTTGCTCTGTCAACAGAAAGGCTCTCTGGTAGAAGAGCAAATACCTAAGTTGGGAAAAAAATGACAGAGGCGGACAAGGAGACATTCCTGGCACACCCTGGAGGAGGGGAAGAAAGGCTCATTTGTGAACTTTGTTTGCATTGTTTAGCTAATTCAGGTAGACGCCTCTCCTTCCCCCCCCCCCTCTTCCTTTTTCCTGGGTCATGTAGGGGTAGTCAGGGATCTATAGCAGATTTGGTAGTACCCAAGATGTAAATTGATGGTTGCGTTGTAATTTGAGACTTCAAAGCAAGGCTCCCTCCCAGTTCCCAATTTACAAAGGGCTCCCTCTCCGGCTCACATCACTAAGGGGTATTACGCTAAGGTAATACCTCTCCTCCCCAACTTTACAACTTACATATGTAAATTACAGCTGGCCCTCAAGCTCTTTATAGATTACAGGTGTATCAGTACCTAACACTGCTCTTCGTAGAAGTGCAGAGACCACTGGGGCTGGTTGCATTCTAATTTCAGACTCTCTGACTTGAGTTTGTATCTTCTTTCCATTTTCTTCTGGGGGGAAGTGCTTCTGTCAGTACAGCATAAAATGATGACCTTGGGAATGAGAGCAACAAGCTTCAAACGCCACTGTATTCTCTCAGCAGTTTTTCTCCCTCTAGAAGTATAGAATTGGGTAGGCGTTCTGGGGGAAGCTGTTAAGTCACGGCCTCCCTTCTCAGAGAACTTGACCTAGCTCAGGAGATGAGACGTAAGTACTTGAAGCATACCTAGCATTTCAGTTGTAGAGAGTACAGCCGAAGGCAATATATACAAAAGGGCCGCAGGACTAGGGTAAATAACTCCAGTTGTTTTCCATGGGCCAACCCCAGTCCTTGCGCCAACAAAGCTGTTTTTGTTGTTGTTTGTTTGCTTTTCATTCCTCAGAAGTCCTCCATCTAAGAACAGGATACATAATATATTTTAACTTGTGCTAAGAGATGCGCAAAAAAAAGCTGAATGAGACTCATGAAAATACAACTGGTTTGCGATTGGATGTAATTGTTTTCTGATATCATTCTGCACACCCTAAAGATGTTCTGCTGTTTGCATGGTATTTCCTCCAAGTGACTTGTTTTATGCTAAGAAGGTGACATTGGTGACTCACTTCCAGTGTCAACCAGCATCAGAAGCAATGAATTCAGAATCAAGCTCACATTGCTCAATTAAATAGTTCTTTCATCGGATTAAATATCATCAGGCCTTTTTGTGCACTTTTCTTTATGCTACTTTAAAAGTCATCCTGGTGTTTTTTTTTTTTTTTTTAATAAGTAGACTCTTTTGTGAAATACTTTAGATACAACCTTGAATGACAACATAATGCAATTTAATGAAAATAGAAGGAGCTATGACACAAGGAGAAACACAATCAGTTATCCTTTCCAAGACTCCAGGAGAGGGTAATCCTACCCTCGGTGTCCACAGTAAGTGCGCAGTGGCCTGGGAATCAGGTACCGGGCTTGGTCCTCCTGCTATGAGCTGACTGGGTGGACTCGGGCGAGGTCCTTGCACCTCAGTTCTTTATCCATGGTGTTTGGGGTTTGGGTCAGCTGCCCTCTGAGCTTCCTTTCAGCCCTAAAATTCTACATGCCAGGCGAACTCCATCAAAAGATGGAGAACTCCATTACTGCATAATGCTTAATAAAAACTTGAGTCTTGTTTCCATTAAAGTGAGAAACTGAAAATTTTGTTATAATACAAATGGTTTTGATCTTCTCAGAACTTACATTAGGCTGGAGCCTGCAGTCTCCAAGACCTAGCGATAGGCTTTCAGCCTATTGGGGAATGACAGAGATTTGTTGGGAACATTCGGGAGCTTCTGAATCATTGCATGAAGCAGAATAATGCTGTTATGTAGAAAGTTTCTCATGAGTGAACTCCTTGAGACCGAGTTCCATGATTTTGTTGCCGGTTACGAGAGCCTTGTCAGCTCAAGGGTTTGTGGAGTGGTCTTTCCATGCAGTGTCTGTCCATTCTGATTCACAATACCTACTTCGGAGGGTTGTTCTGAAGATCAGCTACACAGCGGGAAGCACCTTGTATATTAATGACCTCCTGATATGTAACGAATCGGGGCTAACCTCAGTGACTTAACACGACCACCACAGCGTTGTTCATGACCAGGAACTGAGGCAGGGGTCCGAGGGGTCCGCTCCTCTCTTTCCTGTGTGATGTTGGCTGGAGCTAGAGTGGCTTAGTCCTCATCCATGTGGCCTCTCCCTCCCTGTGGTTTCTCAGCCTCCAAGACCTTTGTCCCCTCATGTGGCCTCTCCATCTAGGGGAACAGGCAGGACTTCTTAACACGGTGGTGGGATTCCAAGAATGAGAGAAGGCCTGAGTGAAAGAAGTCCCCGAAAGCAATTTCTGCGGCCTTCTACTGGTCAAAGTGTTACCAGCCCAACCCAGATTCAAGGGATGGGGAAACAGATTCTACCTCTTGATGGGAGGAATAGCAAATTCACTTTGCATGGGCATAAACCCAGGGAGGCTTGATTCATTGTGTGTGTGTGTGGGGGGGGGGATTTTAAATCATCAGTCACATCTCTTGTAAAGTGCGGCACATAGTAGGCACTTGATAAATGTGTAACTTGTTACGTGTTGCAACTTTCATCAACATTCAACCTTACTGGATAGGCAGTACACGTTAACTTTGTGAATGGAAGAAACTAAAGAGAAATAGTATGTTAGTTGCCCAAATTCATAAATCAAGGAGTGCTAATATTAGGACTTAAACATAGTTTTTCTGAATCTAAATTCTTGATCCTTTCTACTATAAATTACTGCTGATGGATTGGAAACAAATTAAATATGGAAAGTAATCAGTGAAAATACCTTGGCTGGGAAGACTTACATAGCTTGGCTGTTTTAGAGAACTATACTTCTTTGTTTATGAGCCAAATGTTGAAAACAACGATAGGAGAATATTTCCTTGACTGTATCTCTTAGCTATCTTTCTTCAAAAATTAATTACATCTGGGGCAACTTTACAACTGAGCTTTAGACATATATTTATTAGCAAAGGATGTCTTGGAAATACATTCAAACTTTCACCTAGTTTCAGTTTTGACTAAGAAGGCCATAGAAAAAACAAGTGAAATGATTGCGGTAGAGTCAGGCTTGATCAGAAATCTGTGCCCCTCATGGTCTCCTAATTCCATCTCTGCTCATGTCTTTCCTCTTTCAAGTTTGGTATGAAAACTATGACTACTTTCAGCATGAATGCAGAGTGAAGAACAAGGAAAAAAATACTTATATTTTTTAAAAATATAGAGGACGCATTATAGTACAAGCCATTATATCATGTTTATATAATACTGAACATGAATATATGAAGCTCTCTAAGTAAAAGTGTCATACAAAGATTTTATTCTTTGCATTATAGCTGTTATTATTGTCATTATTTTGATTGAGTCCCTTGTTGAACTCTGAATTCTATTTGAACCTGAAACGGTAATCAAAACTGTGGGCTATTTGATAATCCCCATGAATATGACTGAAAAGATTTTATGAAAGCCCTACAGACTGAACCCATTGAATTTAAAATAGTTCTCATTCCAGCCGAAAGAAGCAGATGTCCCAAACCAAACACACTCAGTTTAATATACTTTTACATTAGCTTTAATGGACAGATGTTTTGACTATGACATGGCAAGAACAGGATTTGAAATGGTGGATTGGAAAGATTTCGTTCATAAAAGTAATTGCTCTTACATTACAAAGTGCAGGATTTACATGTGGAAAATGTCAGCCTGTTGCAGCATCTCATGATGGATCGTGTTACCACAAGCCACGGAACTCACTAGAAATGACCAACTCACTTCTGCAGGGCACTTTTAATAGGCCTCGCATACAGAAAGGTGGGGAGAGGGGACCTCCAGTCTAGAGTCAATCTAGTTATGTAGTTGATCCTTGATTATACACTTCCAGGACTATCTGTGACTTTTCTTTTCCCCATCAGAATTTCACTTCTGCCTATTATTTTATGAGCTAAAGGCAATTCTCACTTGCCAGCCACTATTTGAAGAGCTTTACAAATATAATAGCCTAATTTATCCTCATAAGCACTCTAAGAACAGGTGAGGAAAATGGTGCACTGAGAAGCACGGCACCTTGCTCAAGGTCACACTGCCAGTAAATGACAAAGACAGACTATCTCAGTCTCGTTTAGAGTTCATGCTCTTCCCTTGCACTCTGCTCTCGTTTCACTATTCAACAAGTGGTGGGAGCTACATCCAATTATTGTGTGACTCAGGAATTTCTTAAGTGAAGCTGATTTAGGGAAGTGAATCAATTGCTCCAGGACTTCAAATACTACCTCCTAACTTATCTAAAAGTCAGCTCACTAGCCACTTTACCCCAAAATTTGGAAATCAAAAAGGTCTTCTGGCCCATGAAATAGTCACAAGCCATTACACTGATTGCATGAACTTTACCCCTTGGGCTCTTCTTCCTAATACTTATTTTTGACATATAAGAGAGGAAAGAGAAAGGGACAGAAAATTATAAAATGTAAAAATATAAACCTATTCGTAGTTCTACACAGCACAATAAAATAATTCATGATGATAGCTCTGAATTGTAACTAAAAGATTACCTAATGTTCACTACCCTTCATTTAGGAGGCAGGGAAATAAATAAGATGTATTAAAAGGTCTTTAAGTAAAGGACGCATCATTGTAGAGAGAATGCTGGATGAGGCGGAGATACTCTCCCACTTGCTTGCTGATAAGTGGTCTGGGCAGGTCGCTTGCCCTCTCTGTGCCCTAGACTGAATATAGGCCTCCCTCAAAGAGTTATTGTAAGGATTAAGTGAAATAATGTAGGTGCAAGTGTCTCACATGTAGTGTGTTCTCTACCAATATTTGTTAAAGAAAAAAGTAACATAGCGTTCCAGTGTCAAAGATGAATTAGTTTTGAATTGTGCCTTGGATATTATTTGTGCAATAATACATATGTAGAAATATGGGTAAAGAAAAGGAAGTGGTAGTCTTGGGATCCTTCAATAATTATGCTACCTTCCTTTTGACTTAGTCAACTTTTTTTTTTTTTTTGTCTTTCAGCTACTATGAGGAATGTAAGTATCTGACAGAACCCTTCTGTGTGATAAAATCCAGATGCATGGGGCAAGACGCATTTCTTGCAGAGATTTATTTGGGAACCAAAGGGTCCAGGAAGTCTTCTCTGATGGTCCTTTTGCCTGGCAAGCAGGGGTGGAGAGTGGACCTTCCTTCGTAAGTATATTTGTGACAAGAAAATGACCAAAACAGGATCAGGCAGATCATCAGCCTCCTCCAAGCACAACCTTAGGTTCTCACCATGACAATCAATGCTAATAGCTAACTATGTTTTGTTGTCCAAAACAATTTTCAACAGGATGGTAAAGGGTAAGGAGGGTTCAGTTTATCAATATGTCCTGTGTTTTTTTTGTTTACTATAAAAATGCATATATCTCCCTGCCTCAACCCAAACTTTAAATGCTTTCTCTGGGGTGGAGGTAAGAACATAAATATATTTTAATGCCTTTTGGAGAGATTCTGACACCGACTCTCCCAGCCCTCCCCAACCATGAGACCTGCTAGTCTTGTATATCAATGGCACCTGTCTACATTTTGACCTCACCCGATGGCCAGTGTAACCTCAAGACCCCACTAAGCTATCGCTGATCATTTGTTCCCCCTTTCAGACATGGCTGGCACCCTCAAATCCCCCTCGGGCACTGTGGCGTGTGTCTTTTACAGTTAGGCCTACCACATTGCTTTTGTAATCTGCCTGGCCTTTGCCAACCTTCAGACCTAAGCAAGAAGGGACCCTGCCTTTGTGCTGCTTTTTAGTGGGCTCCGTCTTTGCCTTCGTTCAGCCATGCCTCTCGCCACCTTCTGAGGAGTCCTTGGGACACGTGGGCTTGCCTGTCAAGCAGCCACGCTTCCTTTTAGCCCTCCGCTTCCCTGACTTTAATGTGCTTATGACACCCCAGAGGATCTTCCTAAAATGAGATTCTACTTCAGTATTTCTGAAGTCGGTTTGGGGTTCTGCATTTCCAGAAGCCCTCTTTGTGCTGTGAGTAGCAAGGGTCTGCAATATGCTCTTGGTACCCAGGCTCCTGGAATTCCCAGAGGGCATGATGCCAAGCCTGCATGGCCCATGCCTTGTGAGGGAAATCAAAGTTTTACTCTCCTAAAGCTGCCTTTTGGGGTATTGATTTTAAGCTGTTTATTAAGAAACAAGATTCAGCGAAAGCCTTTGACCCTTCTTTCTTCCCTGCCCAATGGATTCAGACAGAGAAACCTCCTTCAGGAAGATCTTGGGATGTTCCCTTAGACTAATTTAAATTAAATATGGTAAATGGAGGGCTTCATCCTGGTGCCTGTTAGCTAGACACCCACTGTGTCCCATTGTTCCCGAGCTGCCTAGCATGGATTTGCTGGTCACAGGTGTTCTGCTCTTCCTCGACTTACCTGTGAATCACGCTGTTTCCCCACCTTTTCTCCTTTGTCAAAAATGTCTGATGTACCCAAGGTTGCCTCACTGTTTTTGGAAATTTTATGCTTATGTGAATTCTCTATGTACATATATTAAAACTGGATCTTTCTTCTGTTATTCTGTCTCTGTTAATTCGATTTTTAGCCTAGCCTAGAAGAAATTAGCCCCCGCATCTGGGTCTTTCCTCCTGAAGACAAGCTGTGACACTCCGGGGACCGAGAGGTGGCCAAAGGCTGCTTAGGGTGGGGGTCTGTGGACACAGTTAGATGCATTGAGGCCCTTGAGGTGCAGAATAGAGACAGAGGTCAATTGAGAGGGAGGGACCATGGGATAGATTCTGGCATTGGGAGGCCATGAGCTAACTCTCTCCACATTCCCACATTCTAACACAGAGTTCCAAGTAGTCCAAGAAGTCTAAACTCAGTATTGGCCTTCCAGGTGCTTAATTACTATAAGAAGATAAAACAAATTTTACTTTAAGACTTTGTTAGCTTGGCTATATTAAAAAAAAAATGATGGCATACAATTTGTGGGCTTTCATTTGGATTCTTGTCCCAAGTCCCAAAATTGTTAGAAGGAAGGCATCTGAATTTGTGACCCCCTATCCCTCATCTAGGTCATTCTGAGCAAAATCTCCAGATGACAAAAGGATCAAGGAAACTTCTCACTTTGCACTCGGAGGGTTCTCCTGCAGCTGCATGCTTTTCTTTGCAATGTTATCTGAAACCCTCTCACTGGCCACACGCGTCCCTTTCATACGCAGCTTGGGGATGGTTAAGAGCTTTGCTGTGTATCTTGGACTATGCAACACCGAGCTCTCTGGGGTGCGGCGCAGCCTCAGAGTCTTCCGGTTAACAATGTTCCCAAATGTGACTCCAGGGTTGTAGGACAATGAAACCCACCCAGTTCAAAAGAGAAGGCTGGCTTGCAATGTTCCTGCTTTTTTTTTTTCCCCAACCCCATTCTCTTATCTTATTACAGTATAGTTTTACAAGTCCTGGGTTAGGGATCAAATCTCAGCCCCACCACTTACAAGCTATGTGATTCTAACTTTTCCAGGCTTTAATTTATTTTTTTACCTCCAAAATGGAGATAAATTAGTATCCCCTCTAAGGGTTATTAGGAAGATTAAAGGAGACAATACGTGATAGTACTTGGAATGGTGACGGATACAGAATAATCACTCAAATGCTGTTTCTATTGTTTAATTCATGCGTTTTTTTTTAAAACAGTTTTTATTGAGGTGCAGTGATATGCGAAGGCTGTACATATGTAATGCATCCATTCTGAATAATATGGACATGGGCACCCACCTGTGATACCATCGCCACAGTCAAGGTAATAGTTCATTCAGGTTTTTTCTCCTGGTTGGAGCTGTTTAAACGTTTTCTGGACCCGCTGATTTTTCTCTTCTTCGAAATCCTTCATATTGGACAATCATTATTTTACTATTTAACTTTTGCTTACATTCCATTGTTATTGGTTTTAATATAGCTTCTCCAATTGTGTGTTTTTTAAAGAAATTTATCTTCATCTGAGGACTTTTTTCGTTGCTTCTAGAGAGAGAGGAAGGAAGAGAGGAAAACACGGATGCGAGTGAGAAGCATCGATTGTTTGCCTCCCATATGTGCCTGGACCTGGGATCAAACCTGCAACCTAGGTATGTGCCCTGACTGGGAATTGAACTCACCATCTTTCGTCTACGGGATGCCACTTCAACCAACTGAGTCACACTGACCAGGGCTCCAACTGAATGTTAATAAACTTTGGGTCAAGAGCACTACCTTCTACTTACTTTGCATCCTCACAGCTCAGTGTACAACGTCGAACACGAGAAAGATCCCTAAATCTCTGAGCGTTTGATTAACTCATTGTAAGGGAGTGTTTCAATGCAAATAGAGCTGATCGGACTTGAATGTTCGAGAAAATAGGAAGAGAAAATAAGAAAGGCTCATATAAGTAAAGGTTTGGAGTCACCAGAAAGCCAGGGTTGGGGGAGGGAAATTACTCAGTTTGCTGAGCGGGAGCAAAAATTGAACAATCAGGGGCCAACTGACAGAACGTGGTGGAAGGGCTGACGTGGGTTCTCCAACTGCGTGAGGGGTCAGGGTTCCTTGAATTCACAGTAAGCGCCCCCTACACCGCAGATAAGCTCATCTCTTTGCTTGGGGCCCCACTCCAGTAAACTCTCTCAGCAAAACTGCTACCAGATGGCAGCCCGAGAGCAGTGGCTGACCCAGGAGTCCTCAAGGAACAGTTGGGGTACAGTAGGGGATTGCGCTGAAACAGTAACTTGTAACCTGTGCTCCCAGGCGCTGGCTACTCTGCTGCTGAACGGGAATGTGAACACTCAAGTCAGTCTCTTCCCTCGCAGCCACCCTCGCCTCTTCCCTCAACCCGTAAGGCATCCAGCGCATCCTGCTTCAGCTGCAGCGGGCCTAGGGCGGATTGGGGGCCGCCGCACGGGACCAAAACAACTGGAGGAGTCAGCAGAAGCCTATTTCGTTGACTCCCTTTTCTGACAGAGAGAAATGTTTGTGTTTATTTCCGAGGCTGCGAAACGATGTGGCGAGAGTTCCGACACGTTCACACGCCATGCAAGGCTAACAGCCCGCTCGTCCCTTATTAATTCGTTGGTGAATGTATGTGGGTGTTCACTTCGCACCCATAAATGCAGGAAGGGACGCAGTTTTGACATTGTTTCTTTACCCTTGTGCTCCATGTAAACAGAAATCGCCTGTCTGGCCGCTAGTGGCTGTACACTATAAAAGCTGTTTACTTAATCCGAACGTCCGCTTCTTTTTGCTTGGTATGCAAAATACATGAGATGAAAAACAGCGCGCCGGAATTGGAATTGTGTGCGTCTGAAGAAGACGTTTGGGTCCCTGGGTGGCTAAAAGCACCCTCTGTGTACGTGCTTCCGCGGTTTCTGCCACTGTAGCTGTGTTCCAATGAGAGCAACCATTCTCTTCTTATTTGCGTTTTACTTTATTTTGTTTTGTATTCAAGGCACTTTTAAGCCCTGGCTTCCAAACGGGTCCGAGGTTTCATGACTGTCTTAGCAGCGTATACACACTATAGTGATGGCAGAGAATCTCGTCTGAGTCTGGATTTTGTTAAGAGTAGCGTTAAGATTCGTTTGCAGGACGATTAAAATGTGTTCATCTGTATTTGAAAACTTGGTCTCCACATATTTGCCCAGGTTTCCTAGGTCACGCGGCGGGGGTTTCCTGCGGAGGTGAGCGGAGTGGGGTGTGGAGAGACAGCTTGCTTGCGGGTGACGCGGGACTGTAGGCCTCTGGGTCAGGTCTTCTTAGCATAATCTGTGCTCTGCTTCGGGAGAAAGGGATGCGCTGAGCGTTGGAAATGGGGCTTGAGCAAGTACCCCTTTCATGCTCCACAAAGCCTAACGTCACTTCACTGTATGATTTCAGTTATGTGCGTGCTCTTAATAAACCAAGCCTCACAAAAAAATTAATAGGTTTGTTCTGCTTAAACTGGCATGCAAAGGGCTTCAGAAAAAAAAAAAAAAATCTTTAACACCTCTCGGGGACCGGAAGGTAACTCACACTCCAGTTTCTTGGCGGGATGTGTGATAACAGTTTGCCAGGACAGGAGAAGATGCGGCCCTACGCTCTGGGAGGACACTGGCCCCTGCATCCGGATGGTGCTCGGCGGCGGCGCGGGAGAGCTTCCCGCCCAGCAGGGGGTAGCCAAGCTCCGGTAACGGGGAAGGACTGCAGCTCCAGGATCCCTTCCCTCTGCGCTGCCAGCGCGCAACGCAGCTCTCGGATTCTGGAAGCAGGAGCTCCTTGCCAGTGCTCGGGTGATTTATTCCCAAAGAAGCCACTCACCTGAGACCTTCACCTGCGGGCTCAGACCTATGCAATGGATTCTTTGAAAGGGATCCTAGTAAAGGGGTGAAGGAGTGCACTTGTCTGACCAAGGCTTAGCATAAAATCTGGTGGGCTGAGGCGCAAGTTTTACTGATTTTTGACTCTTTCTACCTTCTCTCCACGTGGGCCGCAGCCCGGAGTTGCCTGGGGAAGGATGGAGAGAGAGCATCAAGTTGAGACAGCCGTCCAGCTCTGCGTGTGTGTGAGAGTGTGTGGGTACCTACGTGGTGTATGTGGGCGGAGCGCGTGTGTGGTGTCTGGATCCTGCAGACAGAACCCACGCAAGCTCTCCTGAGGACACCTGGGATGCAGCAGGTGAGCCCCCAGGAGGGCTGGGTAAGGGCGCAAGGATCAGCGATGAGCTGCTGCTGCGCTGCTGCGGAGGAAGAAAGGCCAAACTGAACCCTGGCAGGGACCAGAGGGAGGTAGGAGGGTGACAACGTCGCTGAAGAAATAAATATGTTAAAGGAAGCCCGTATTTCTTACTGTGTGCTGCTGTCGAAGCAACTTGAGCCCGCAACAGAGCAGGTGCCAAGCGAGAAGGGTCCCACCCCGGTCTCCCCAGCCTGCTTCACCTTGTTGCTCCCCACCCGGCCCTTTCCGGTCCACGCTGCTTTTCTTTGTTCTGTTTTCTCCCAGTGCAGTGAACCCGTACATTATGGGCTTCTGTTGTAGTTCTAACCTCTAATACACAACCATTACATCTTATCTCGTCTTCTAAATTACTCTAAAATCCAATTATACACCCCCCTCTCCTTCGAGAGCACCCGACTTGCCACATTACTGAAATGCTGGGCCGCTCTTTGTTTTTCTAAATTAATAATAACTACCATTTTCCGTCTGCTCTTAGCATGGGCGTCTTTTGTTATCACCACACAGCTTTCCAAAACACGTATTATGATCTTTCTGCATCTTTGCTGCGCTAAGGATGATTTTCCAAATATTCATAAAAGATCTGTCGGTTGGTTTTTAGTATCTGAACATTTGAAACTCCACAGTCCTTAAAAGGGAAAGCATTTCAAGATTTATCTGTTAAAATTTTACTACGGCTTTGCTTTGTTGGCGTGCAATAGAAGTCCATCACTTTTAAGGTTTTCAAAGGTTAAAATGGATTTGGTTTGTTAAAATGTTTATCAATTGAAAACCCTTAATCCTACTGAGTTTTCACAAGCCTGAGCTTCTTGAATCTATAGAGAAGGGACTATCAGAGAGATGGATTCCACTTTTATAAATCATAGAAATGTGTCAGTAGGAGTGAACATTCCAAGAACAATCGAAGGAAAACTCTAATCCAACCGAGAATATCCTCAAATACTTTTTTTTTTCTGGGGCATAACTGTAATAGACTTGTAACTGTGTGACTTGTAATAGAAAATTGCTCCTAGGAAAATATGGTTAAGTACATATCTGATATTAGAAAAAGAAATCTGACTTGTTTTAGTGTTCTATAATTGCAGGCATGTAATTGAATTGCAATTGCTTTTCTTACTTGAGAAATCTTACTTTTAGTCTTGGAGAGAAAGTGTAATTGCCACATCTAAGGCATCAGATCACGCAGCGACAAAATATGCTGGGGGTGTGATTATTAAAAATGTATTTATGGCTAATCAACCGCTATGCTTTGCACTTCACAAGCTTGGTCAGTGTTTGGTGGAGTTTTGTGATGCAAAGTTTGTACGAGTGAATGCTTTCTCATACTTGGACTGTAGCTACTCAGAATAAATATATTATAAAATGTTGGGAAAATTGGAAAAGTCCTAAAATGCATGTTAAATTTCAGTCAAACATTTGAATAACATCTCTAGTTAAATATTTTGTGTGTTTACTGTGCCCTGAAGTGAAATTGTCACCTCCGAAATATTAAACACGTAAAAGGCCAGTTATTTTCCTTAATAAATGACCTCTACTTAGGCACTTTCAGAGGCGAAAGTGAAGGCCAAGGAAGAAGAGGGATGGACTGCAAGCGACATGGCACCACTTCGAATTCACAGGCTAAGCGAGGTGAGCCTGAAGGACAGGCTGATCACCAAGTAATGTAATCAAAGGTGAAATGCAGGGGTGGGCCAAAGTAGGTTCAATTACCAGCCGTCATTTCCTAAAAGATAAATCCTAAGCAAGAGCATGAAACAATAACCATAAGAAGACAAATAGTACAGGAATAAATAAATGAATAATAATACAAGAGTAAACCCTTTCCCAGACTCACAACTGTCAACCTACTTTTGCCCACCCCTGTGAATGAACATGATTACAACCAGGAAGAGAGCTCAGAGAAGATGGGAATCAGGAGAACAGAAATCATAAACTGTAGCAACACGCGTTGCAGTGAGTGTTTCATTCTTATAGAATTACATATTACATATACAATAATACCTATGCAAATATATGCTGCATCGTTTATAAGCTTACATTCTTCTTAGTTGTCTTGAATAGTTAGCCTTTCTCATGTTCATTTAATCATGATGGAAACATCATGGTGTCATTTAACATTTCAACAGTAGTAGTATAGCTTTCTTTTCCCCTTCCTCCCTTCCTTCCTCCCTCCCTCCCTCCCTCCCTCCCTTCCTCCCTCC
>PVKU01013993.1:0-25515 GCA_004027475.1 Anoura caudifer
TAGATATGTTAAAGGACCATGCCATGGATTAGCAGCTCTGCATGTCCCTGCTCCATGTGTCCCTTCCCCCAACTCATACCTGTGGGGGAAGGGGTGAGGACATCTTATATGTCCCTCTAATATTCCCTGGACACCGTGAGTTCTGGGCCCCATTCCAACTCCCTTTTGGGGCCCCCCTCTTGGCTGCACCCTGTTACAATCCCATCACCCTGTTGCCTCCACTATTGCAGACTGTGGTCACCGCCAGTAGATTTCTCTTCTGCAGATGTGAGTTTTGTCTGCAGAGATTCAAGCTCAGAAATTTATGTAGATTCGCAGGCTAACATTTCTCTAACAGGCTTTCATAAGGGAATTTTTCACATAGTGGAGATGCCTAGAATTCAGTTGTTTGGAGATGTTTGGTAAAATAGTGCGTAGAAAGATCCGGAGAAGAGAAATGGAGAAAGATCAGTTACACTCAGCTAGTGGTTCAGTGTTCTGCAAATTTATTTTTTGATTGGTACATATATTTTCTTTCCCAGGACTTAATTTTTTTAATGAGTTTTAGTTTCCTGAAACCAAGCAATCACGTAATAATCTTAATATAAAGATAGTTTTCAAAATTTTTAGTTAGCTCAACAAATTGATTTTTTCTCTTAAAAAATCTGTTAGGAAAATATAAAAATCTTGGTACATATACGATTTACATATTTGTAATATATGTGCTCTAACAATGAATGCTACAGTGTTTGATCAACCTTCATTTTTATTTGTAATCTGTCAGTTTTCACATACACTCAACCCTACAGATTTCTCTTAACACATAGCTTAAGATGGGATACATAAGAGTACATTTTCACAGAGAAATATTTTGTAGAAACTGAAGGTACTAAAGAAAGAGAAAAATAACTTGAAACATCTTAATGCTTTCATAAGCCTTTCTTCATAAATTGGTCTAATCACAGTGTTTTCTGACAACATTAATGGTCCATTTCTCTTCCAGATTCAAAGGACCAAAGAAAACGAAACAAAATAAAAAACTGAAACTATAAGTGTTTCCTTGAACCCTAACTTTAACGTATAATCCATCAGTCAGAATAATAAAAAAATAAAAATAATCTCCATATTCAATTTGAATTCTCCTCGCCATTTTCACAATAGTTGTTTTCTTGTAAACTCATTATCTGTCCCCAAACAATTGCAACGACTTCCTGACTGGTCATCCTCTCTCACTTTTTCATCTTAACCTTTTCTAAATGTAAGAGATTGGTTCTATTGAAACATATCAGATCATTTCGCTGCTCAGCACAAACCTATCTAATGCTTTCCTCTTATTCTTGTCTAAAACTAAACATTTTTTAAATAGCGTACAAAGTTTAACATGATCTAGTCTAGTAATCTATAATCATGGATCTGGGACCCATAAAGGAATAGGTTTTATGTGGCTCTAGATATAACTATACATTTTTATATCTAAAGTTCATATTTCAACATTTTAAATTTGTTGATTGTGATTAGAGTTCACTAGAAAATGGTATATTAATTTCTATTAATTCTTTATAGTTAAATTAACTGAAAAGTAAATTGTAAAAGGCAAATGCTACCTCTAATTTTGGTAGATGGAAATATCAAGCAGCAATTTATTGTAAAGCCAGGTAAATATTTCATTAACAGGAAATTGAAGTATTCATATGGACAAGAAAGTTGAACTGAGGTAGAATAAAAAAATATAAAAATAACAGGGTGAACACTGACAAAAATCCTTATAGGAAACTATTAAAAATTATGACTATCACAATAAAATTTATTTGTAATCACTGCATGTAATAATACAAAGAAAAGAAGCTTTCCTTTACTTTTATGGTTCATACAAAAGGATGCATTTCTTCACACAGCATTTAACTTACATTGTGGATTATTGAATTAAATAGTGTGGCTGGAATTTGAGAAAGGACAATTTTCTAATTGTTAATAACTTTGGAGTTCTAGAAGCTAAGATCGTGGTAATGAAATTTTATGCTTCAGGTAAGTTGCCATTTCTGCACAGACTACAAATACACATTCCTCTTTTCCTGCGCCCCAGCTTCTCTGCTTCATGTCTGCAGAATACGTGAATTTTGTTTTCATCACCTCTCATCATTATTCTGTATCCTGATTTCCTCTCTCATCCACACTCTTGTTACAACGACATATACAAAATAATTTCCTTTTATAACCACATGACACCAATCACTGCTTGAGGTTGAAAGTACAGGGATTATACTGGTAGGGTGTTTCTTTATAGAAAAATATATTATTTTCATGCACTACTTTGTAGAAATTAAACTTTTCATGGATAAGATTCAATGAAAACTCTACAGACTAAAAAATCAAACATCTATGTTTTAAACTTAAATCTGTCTATTTCATTATGTAGATGCTTCCATGGGATGTCTGTAGAATCACTAAATTTTTGTTTACTAGTCTACAAAATAGACTCTGACCCAAACAGTTTGCTGTGGCTTCCAGTTCATATATTTAAGGTACCAGACACACACTAGGAATTTGATAAGGTCATGTGCTACTTACCAAAGGGGGTAGTTCTTCAAATGGTGTCATTCTCCCCTTTCATGGTCGTGCAGATGTCCTAGAGTACACTCACACAAACCCAGAGAGTCTAGGCATCTACCGTGATTGTATCCACTACACTTTTACAGGACTGGCAGCAGGACAGGCTTGTTTACACCAGCATTACCACAAATGCGGGAGTGATACATTGTGCTACAACATTAGGAAGGCTAATATGCCACTAGATGATAGGAATTTTTTGCTCCGTTATAATCTTATGGGGCCACATTTGTATATGTGGTCAATCATTGACCAAAATATTCTTTTGAATTACATGACTGTTACTATTAAAAACCACTGAACATGTACCTTTCCTTTTTGTTTTCTTTTTTCAATAATGCCTTATCTTACACATTACAAAATAGTTTTCTTATGTTCTAATAATAAACATAAGTGTCCCTTCTAGTAGGAAGGAAGAAAACAATTAATGCAAAATAGAAATAAGCATGCTCTTGGCTTTTAAGATATACTACTTTAGTTACTAGTTAAGAAGTACTGATCGATGCTCAAGAATGATCAGTTCTTTCTTTGGCTTATGCCTTCATGTACAAATCTTTTCATAAGTATTAAGGGTTTCTACTCATTTGGGTAAGCATGCAGAGTTTGGAAGCCATTATCTCTTGACATGAACTTTCTGTGTGACCTTTGATAAGTTATTTAAACCATATATAATGGAGGACCCCCCAAAACCAGACTTATCTTCTGGATGGTGGATCCCTTGTACTACAAATTTCCCCCACTAGGTAAGTGATCTAGGAACCCATCTGTATCTGTGTACCAGCTTGTGTTATTGTGAGAAGCTGTGTCAGGCTTCAGTGAATTTATTTCTGAAGACTCTTTAAATGCATTTGTCTATTCCATGGTGGACGATTTACCAGGGCACCTGTACATACTGTGCTGAGCAGTTTTTGACCAAAAATGGCAAGACCGCTTTACCCCACCCTCCCTATTCACCTGATCAAACCCTGAGCCACTTTTTTTTTTTTGTTTGTTTGTTTCCCTGGATGAACAAAATCCTCTAAGGAAAATGTTTTGCCGATGTGGAAGAAATAACACACAAAAAAGGCAGAAGCACTAATATGCATCAAATTTTACAAGCTCAGCCTTAAATCTCAGCCTCAAATTTAACAACATATCTAGATTAGTTTACTTTAATCTTTTGCATGTACATACAATACATAATTATATACCTTTTGTCTTTATATATACTGGGTAACTGCATTTTTGCAGCATATTTAAACATTTGAAACATTAAAAACATTTATTTGTAACAAATGCCTATATACATAAAAGCTTTGTCTTTTATAAAGTCTCGTTGTTAACAGGAGGATACAAGAATATGGGTGATGAATAACTATCTCTAAACTATTAATCACAAAACTATATCAAAATATAACAGTATATGTTCAATAATAGTGCTTAAAACAACAACCCAGTGCTAATAAATCATATTTAATTTCTGGCAATATTGGAATCAAATTTCTGACTCTGCATCAGCCTTTTTTGTCTACAGATCACTCAATCAATTGCCAATTTATCCAGAATCTGTCTCAATGACTTCTAATTTGCCAAGAGTTTATGTCTACAGAGTGTACACCCAACCCACCATCTGCCATGGCAAGTTTTCTCTATCAGTTACTTAAGAAAAACAACTTCTGCAATTAAAAACAAAGTGTTCTGTTCAAATTAGGACATACTGACACATGGTGTTTGCTTGAATTTATGATTATGAGTCATACCTTACCCATATTTAAAATGTAAATAAAAATTAAAAGTGAATTATCTTAAAACTGTATAAATCATATGTACAAAACCAATTAAGAGACATAGCGAGGACAAAACATAACACATCCATACAGAGCAAGTGAGAATTTGAAATATTTTTGAAAATATAGGTAATGCACAAGTTGTTTTAAGTCCAGGAAAAGAGCTCTTGATTAATTTTACAAAAGTGATGTAAATATTTACACAGGAATTCAAATAATGTTTTATTTTAGATATCCCACTTAAATAACCAGAGATGTTTTAAAAATAAACCATTAGAGTGGTTGTGGGGGGAAGAGGTACAAAGGGTATAAATGGTGATGGAAAAAATACAATAAAAATTTAAAAAATAAATACACCATTAGAAACACTAGATCAAAAATAATACATCGTGGTGTCATGATTGAAGTGTCACATGGCATGTTTTTATTTGAGAGCATGTCAAAACAGTAATGTTTTTTTAGATTGAAAATAATAAGTATTGCTGAACAGTGCTCAGTTAACTGGTTTGTATAGATTTTAGGGTATTTGAACTCGCAAAACACTTCTCATTGGAAGGCCATGGTTTCTTGGTGACTCAAATGATTACAAGGATCTTTCTATCACTTAAATAACAGACTCCAAGAATATTTGGCTCCACACCAGAACCCAAGTTGCCTACTGAATAAAAACACACATAAAGTATTAACTTTTGATGTGTTAACCTTGAAAGGTGGGGTGAGACTTTCCCTTCTTTATTCACCATACTTTATTCATCTTACTGAGATCAATTTCTATTTCTTTAGAATGTCTTTTCACAAATGTCCTAAGTCCTAGCTCCTAAAAATTGGATTCATGATATTATCTACTTATATTTCAGAGCATTTATCCCAAATGAAATTTAGCATTTACTTCTGAGATTTTTCTGTGTTCTCGTCTGTTGTCCACCTCTGAGCTACCTGTTTGGAAACAGTTAATGCCTGGTGAGCAGCGTGTTTCTGTTTCCATTGATTTCAAGATATTTCAGGCACTGTGTAATTGCATGCATATTGTCTGTTGGGAATGTATTCAAATGTACATTGAGATTGGGGAACAGTGATGTGCATGATTATAAGCTTTGGTAAAGCACAACACTTTTAAATTAAAGGTAAAAGACTAAATTAGTAGGTGTCCTTTAAGATATTCAGGACCAGTCTTCCAATATCCCAACAAAATGCTTGCAGCTGGCCAATAGTTCTAAAAACACTTAATGTTCAGAATATTGAGGCATGTTTTTAAGAAAGCAAGATGAGTTAATAAACAACTTTTTAATGATTTCCAAAATACTTCTCATTATAACATAAATGTTGTTTACATAATTAAAAACACAAGTTACACAAAGCTTTTAAACAAAACAATTTAAAGATTGAATTAAATTCCTATGATAAAAATCAGGGATTAATTTAAAATGTAAATAAATTAATTTATTTTCATACAACAATTTTCAACCACATTTTAAAAGCCATGGCTGAATTGTATAATCTGAAATAAATTCTAAATATATCTGATTTAGTGTTTTATTATTTAAAAATTATTTTAAGATTTATTTTTATTCTGATTTGAATAGTGGTTTAAATTATTCGTTTAAACCAATATGCATGAAACATCTATACATGTAAATATTTCTAAATTTTCTGTTAATTTTCCTTTAGACAACAGTGACTATAATTTTAGTGGTGACTGGAGCAAACATCAACTATGACATCACATATAATCTAACCCACAGGTGGCAAATGCAAGGCCTGTGGGCTGAATTCTGCCCTCCACCTTGTTTTATCTGGCTCAGCACCTTGTTTCTACCTGGTGGCAGCACTGAGCTCTCACTTAATTGTTAAGGAGTAGTTATATTTATAAGTCCTAAAATTACATTTGGCCCTTTGAGGGCAACAGTGAGGCTGATGTGGTCCCTAGTGAAAATGAGTTTGATATACCTGGTCTAACCCTAAGATTTTCAAGCTTCTAACATCAACAAATACTTGACACTCTAGAAATTTCTCTTTCATCATCTCATTTTGGAGAGATCAACATTAGAATACAAACTGTGCATTCCTTTATGTGCAGAAGTGCTTAGAACCTTCAAGAAAAGCCTGTCAAAGTCTTTCCATATGATGGAATCAACATTCAAATTCAAGGTCATTCTCCAGGTTTATTCTTCCTCTCATACAAGTAGGTACTAGAACCTGTTATTAATACCAATTTTAGAAATATTTTCCATGCCCCATACAACTTCTTATTATCAGATGGATTTCAGTGCATCGGCATAGGTCAGAAGGTGAGAAAAGGTTGGTTCTGCCCTCCAATCTATACAGAAGTCTGTATCACTTTATGCCTTATCTGCAAAATGTCAGTTATATTGAAATATGGAGAGTATTCACAATGCCACACCAATGCTTTGCTAAAGAAGGTCCCTTTCATTGTGTAAGAACAGTGGCCCTACATTTAGTTTTGGTACTCTCTTCTGTAAAGTTACTAGATCACTGAGAAAAGCACACACCTCCAGAACATACAGTTGGATGGGCAGCAACAAATTTTTAAACAGAGCTCCTGTTTTGTGCCTTCCCTCAATTTCTACCACTTCATTTTTCAAACTATTATATAAAATTATTTCTGAACATAATTATATTCATCTTGGTTTCTAGTTCATAAGTCTTCAATTTTCCCTGCTATTGTTACAATATCATCTTCTGGAGCATGGTATTCCTCCAGGTGTTCAAGGTCTATCAATATTAGTATTCTGTCTTTTTTTATTATTGTTCAATTATAGTTGTCCCCATTTTCTGCCATTACTCTCCCTGCTCTATCCACCCCCCATGCCTTCTATATTCAATCTTCTCCCACACCATTGTCTTTGTCCATGGGTCCTTTTTACGAGTTCCTTGACTTGACCCTTCACCTCCTTTACCCCATTATCACCCTCTCCACTCTCCTCTTGTCGCTATCAGTTTGTTTCCACATCTCCATGTCTCTTATGCTCATTTGTTTGTTTTGTTGATTAGGTTCCACTTAAAGGTGAGATCATATGGTATTTGTCTTTTACGGCCTGGCTTATTTCACTTTTTTAAAAAATTATTTTATTGTTGTTCAAGTACAATTTACAATAGCCAAGTGCTGGAAGCAACCTAAGTGCCCATTAGTAAATGAATGGATTGAAAAACTGTAGCATATTTATACAATGGAATATTTCACTTTTTCAGTCCTAAATTTCTATCAGTTTTTACCTTCCAAACATCTCATTGTCATACTTACATGTACATTGTATTTAACATAATTAAAGGCACCACTCCAAGAATTAACATTAGTGTTACAAAATCACTAAATAAGAACTACTTAGCATCTTTCTTATCCTCACTAGAATTTAGGTATACATTTTTTACTGCTAGATCCAAAAAATACTAACCCACAGTAGGTTTTCAATAATACTATTATGTAATAAATGGGTAGGTTAATTAGTTAATACAATAGTATAAATAAAAAGTTTACATAAGAATAAGGCAATTATGTAAGGGAGAATAATATAAGCTTCCCAAGTGAAATCATTTTTATTTTTAAGTTTTCTTCTGTTTTTTCTTCATTTTTATAGCAAAGTTTATTAGCTTTTTGTACACATTTAGCAGAGGAAGATGATGGTCTCTTCGATGTCACTAGAGTAGAAACTAATTCATTGCTAACGTGTTTTATAACATTATTTCCTGCAGCATTTATATTTCATTTAATGGCAGCTTCATCCTTCCAATCTTCGCAATTGCTTTTGCCTCCTCTTTTTCTCTCATGCCCTCTATGTAATTATTCAGTTCTGTTGTGTATGTTATTAAAGTTCATTTAGAATCTATTTTTTGCCACTCAACTGCTCACCCTCTGAAAGACACTACCTTTCAGGCTTGTACTATTGCAATCCTATCTAACTCTTCCTACTTCCCCCGTGTAGTCTATTCAGGAGACAAAAGTCAGAGTGATCCTCTTAAAAAGCAGGTGATATCGTGTGGTTCTCTATCTCAGTACTCCTTCAAGCTCTCATTGTTCCAATAATGCAGACAATTTTCTGATGGTGACCCATGTGACCCTGCATAAATAGTCCTTTTGATATCTCCTGATCTCATCTCCCAATATTCTCATCTTTCCTGCTTCTGCTCCAGTGACACAAATTCCTTTGCAATAACTTAAACATACAAAACATACTCCACTCAGGCTTTTTGCATTTTTTACTTGCCAGTTTGTCCTTAAACAAATTACAAAAAAAATCCTTTTTTTCAAATTGCCTTTTTAAACAAATGATTTTCCTTTCATTATAAATACTGAATAACATAATATCTCCTTTTGTGTAAAATTAATATAAAAGAGAACAAGTTATTTTCCCTTATTCTTGTCAACAGCTTTATTACTGACTGAAAGATTTGCAATAATTACATCACTTTAAGTCATTTGTTTATTTCTCATTAATTATATAATTAATTTCAAATTTCTTAACAGTATTTAATGTCTCTCTCCTCCAAGTCTCTGGTTGCACCATCCATTGCTTCAGGTAAGTGTCCTTTTTTATTTTAATTGGGGCAATATTTTTATATAACATTACATAAGTTTCAGATGCGCAACATTGTAAATTAACATCTATATACTGCACCAAGTGATCACCACCGAAAGACTAGTTACCATCCTTCAATGATACCTTAGACTCCTTCATTGTTTTGTCCCCCACAACAAACACCAGCTCCCTTCCCCTATGGTAATACATATGTCCGTTGTGGTGGTGGTTGTTATGTTTTAAATGGTAGAGGAGACTAATCCATGTGCTCTTGTCTGCACTTTTACCTAGAATCCCAGTATTTATTGGTTGATTGGTTATATTTTAGCCTTCCATACAGCTTAAGGGAGAAAATTATATACACAAGCAAAAAATATGATTTCTTTAGTTAATACAACATGAGTGGGGATAGAGACCCTAATTAAAATAATTGAATTAAAATGTTTTGGGTCATGTGTTCTTTTTCATACATTAGCTGGCTATAGGACTTTACTAGTGACATATATAGCTGTGTAACAGTCCTCATCGTAATGGACTTAGAGATCTAAAGAAGTTTTATACTAAGTAAGAATGACATAGACATTCCAGAAATAGTTCAGAAGAGACATTATTTCACAAATGCTGGCCTCTTCTTGAAGGTATTTGAGTTATTTTAAATATCATATTCAATTATACAACAGTGTTCATTATCAACCAGTCAGGTAAAAAAGATGTTTAGAGAAAGAAAAATAAATAAAATTTTATATAAATATATATATATACACATATACATACATACACACATATGAAATATATAGAAAATAAAATTAATTATATAAAATAAAATTATACATACATACATAATTAATCTATCTATATCTATATCTATCTCATCTTCTATATCCATTCATCCATCAATAGACATATAGGTATTTTCCATACATAATTTGTTTCTTGTAAACAACGCTGCAATGAATATAAGGGTGTATTCATTTTCAAATTAGTATTTTTGTGTTCTTTGGATAAATAACCAGAAGTGGAATCACTAGATTTTGTGATAGTTCATTCTTAATTTTTGAGAACTTTCCATGCTGTTTTCTATAGGGGCTGCCCCAATGTACATTCCTAGCAGCAGGTATAAGAATTCCCTGTCTCCACATCTTCCCCATCACTTGCTTCTTGTCTTTTTGATAATAACCATTCTGACAGGTGTGAGGTGATATCTCATTGTGGTTTTGATATTCATTTCCCTAATAATTTATTATGTTGGACATCTTTTCATGTGCTTGTTGGCCATCTGTATGTCTTCTTTGGAACGTTTATTATTCAGATTATCTGCCCATTTTTAACTTCATTGCTTTTTTCTTGTTGAGTTGTATGAGTTCTTTATGCATTTTTGGATATGAACTATTTGTTAGATATCTGCTGTGTAAGTATCTTCTATTCAGTAAGTTACCTTTTCATTTTGATATAGTTTCCTTTGCTGTGCAGAAGCTTTAGAGTTTGACGTAGTCCCATTTTGTTTATTTTGCTTTTGCTCCCTTTGCTTTGCAGTCAGATGCACAAAAATGTCCCTAAGATTGATGTCAAGAAGCTTACTGCCTATAGTTTTTTATTTCTTTAGAATTTTCTGATTTCAGCTCATGCATTTGAGTCTTTAATCCATTTTGAGTTAATTTTTGTGTGTGGTGTAAGATAAAGCATAGTTTCATTCTTTTACACACGGCTCTCTTGTTTTCCCAACACCATTTATTATAGATTGCCCCTTCTGCATTGTATGTTCTCGACTCTTTTCTTGTAAATTAATTGCCTATACATATGTACATTTATTTCTAGGCTTTCAATTCTACTTTATTGATCTGTGTATCTGTTTTTATGTCGATGCTATTGTTTTGATTACCATAGCTTTGTAGTAGAGTTTGAAATCAGGAAGCATGATACCTTCAACTTTGATCTTTCTCAAGATTGCTTTCATTATTCTGGAGCTTTTGTGATATCCACCTGGCTCTGTGCCCAGGGAAGCTGACCTTCATGGGCAATACTTGTGAGACCTCTTGTTCTGTGGTTTCTAGTTCAGTTTTGCCAATTCCAATGACCCACAGGAAGAAGAGTGCACTCAAAATATTTATCTTCTGTTGCCCCTCTGCTGGGACACTGCAGGTAGAATACTTCTCTACAATGAGGGCCATAGCTTTTTAACCATCATTTGTAAAGAACTTTAATTGTCTCTAGTACCAGTGTGTATATGGCATCCATTTTCATGGGAGGACACTACAGATTACAATTTTATATATTACAGTTACCCTGATTTGAAAAGAGAAACTTTGGAGGAAGGTGCAAGGAAGATGCACCAAGAAACAAAACAGGCAGAAGTATGAATTAGTATTTGATTTAAAGTAATCTTGTAATTTATATACAATGAAACTTACTCTTTAGAGGGGTACAACCTCATGAATGTTGAGAAAACCAGATATTTATGTAAATTACCAGAATATTCAAGATGCAGAACAGGTCCATTATCTCCCCAAATTTCTCTCTGCTGATCTTTATAGTCAAATGCCTTTGCCATCTCTGTCCCTGGTGATGACGGATCTTCTCCATCTCTGTATTTTTAAGTATGACTTCTTTCACTGCACCAATTGCCTTTGAGAATCATCCATGTATTTATGAATATTAATATTTAATTCCTTTTTATTGGTGAATTGGATCCAGTAGTATAAATGAACCATCATTTCTTTATGCACTCAGAATTGAAAGACACATGGGTTGTTTCCAGTTTTTGGCAACTGTGAAAAAAACACTGTTATAAACATTTGGGTGTAGGTTTTGTGCAGTTATAGGATTTTCATTTCAGTTGGCTAATTGCAAAGAGTAGGACTGTTGGGCCATATGGTGCTTGTTTAACATAATAAAACTTCCAGATATTTGGTATTATCAATCATTTTCATTTGATTACACAATCCTTGTATCTTCATAGAATGCCATTTTACTGTATAAGTTTGGGTTAATTTCTAGACTTGCTATTCTAGTCTGTTCACTTATTTAAATATGAATCTATATGGTAGCAATACACTGTCTTGTTCCATATACCTTTATAATAAGTACTAAAACCAGAGGAAATAAATCTTCCAAGTTTTTCATTTTACCAAATCATTTTGTATATTCGAGGCCCTCTGACTTTCCAAATATATTATAGATGCATTTTCTCATGTATTGCAAAATTCCTGCTAGAATCTCAATGTAGGCTTATATTTAATGTGTAGATCAATCTGGGAGAATGCTCATCTTTACATCGCTAATATTCCAATTGATAAATACTATTTATCCCTTTATTTACTCTAATTTTAATTTTTAAGTTTTGTCATTTCCAGTATACACAGCTTATATATCACCAGTTAAATTATTACTAGATTTTAATGTTATGCTTTGTAAATGATATTATTTTATTTTCTAATTGCCCATTAGTAGTATACAGCAATCAAATTGAGTTTTTGTGTGTCTTGTTACCTAATAAAATTACTTATCGGTTCTAGTATTTTTCTGTTGATTCCTTTAGATTGTACGTATAGACGACAATCATTTCATCTTTAGAAAAAAATTTTACTTCCTTCTTTCAAATTTTACATGTTTTATTTCTTTTTCTCCATCTTTTTACACTAACCTCTAATACAAGTTGAAAAGAAGTGATGAGACTGTAAATACAGCCCCTGTTCAGGGTTTGCTGTAGATGCTATTTTTCTTTCAACATTGTGCTTTTTTTAATATCTATTTTTCATTTGCTGAAGATTTTACATGAATTTTAAAAAATCCTCCAATAACTTCTTTGTATTTATCAAAGTGATCGTATGTTCCCATATCATTTTAATATGGTAAAGTGCATTATTTTTTAAGGAATTAACTAATCATTCATTTCTGGAAAAAACTGCAGAGTTTTTTAAATTATGTTAAAATAAACTATTTTCATGCCTATTGTTGACTAATTTGATTTGATATTGGGTAAAGAAAGTCAAGATATTTATTTTCTTCCATACTTTTTTCAGTTACCTTTTATTTTTAAATTTAAAATAAGAGTAGGCAGTAGAAAGAGTTCTTATATGCTCCCTCCCTAACTCAGTTTTCCCTATTTTATCATTTTATTTTATTGTGGTATAGTTGTTTCCAATGATGAATCAGTGTTGACACATAGCTATTAAATCCATAGTTTATATTAAGATTCATGTTTTGTGCTGTACAGTTGTATGAGTTTCAACAAATGCATAATACTATATATTGACTATTACAGTCTCATGCATGATAGTTTTACTGCCGTAAAGATCAGTAAATATGCTATATTGTTCACAAGTTTAATGAGGGTACAGGCTGCACTTGGCTCAGTAGAGAGCTCATAGTCTACTGTTGAAACTATAGGCTCAGAAAGGCAATGACTTGAACTCTGAGGTTGGCTGTGGGCTGACGCAGAATGAGTACATTTCTGTCTAAAATGAAGATGTAGACCCTGGGAACAGGATGATATAAACATAACAGTATTTGGAGATACCTGAGAAATTCAAGCAGGAACTATGAGAGATGGGCTAGCTCTCATTTGAAGGCTGCATGAAGCTTGAAGACTGAATGTACTGTTGTTTGACATTGAAAGATATAACAAATATCTACATGACAGTGCTCTCAGCTTGGCACAGAGAGAATGGATAGTGGCAATAGAACAAGATCAATGACCCTTTCTATTTCTGATTTACTGAACATAAAGGTCTTGATTATCATTTGGGAGGGGAAGATGAGCAGAGCATCTGTAATTTCATTTCTTCCTATTCTGGGCTGGGTCAATTTGAGCAAGAGTATTTCCATTTAAAACAGTACATAAACATTGTGGTGTTGCCTGCTTTTGGTCTTGAGGAGCAATTTTAAGGAGTTAAAATTTGCAAACAAATCTAGTAGCATTAAAAATAACCATACTAAAAATCTCATAACAAAGGATTAATTTTTGTTCCTTCAGGAAGATTCAATTGATGTATGACAAATTAGTTTTAACTCTTGAAGCAAAGTGACTTAGAAAGGGGAGCAACTCCTAAAAGCCACTGTTGATGCTGCTAGTTTATGAAGAGTTAGAAATAATTCTCAGATTGTTTTCCAGTGCCAAGGCAGATAAAGTGCAGACAGTTTCTGACTCGGAAGAAAAATGAGTTATAAATGAAGCTTTGTTAGAGGATGCTGATAATACCAATATTTTCTCACCAATTCCAAGGATAATGCTGACAAAATGGAGTTAAAACCCTGTTTTGCAGATTCTGGATCCTTTTTACAGGTGGGAACCTAATGGAAATAAGAGATTCAAAGAAATAAACGTTTAACAAAATTCTATACAGATTTTCCTATATAATGCTTGATATAATATTTTCCCAAGTCCACAATATGTCTGCACTGAATCAGAATACATTTGAACAAGACAATGTACACTGTGATTTTCTTATATCCATGGCATCATGGGACAATCTGTACAATTCATTAGCATATACCAAGTTGGATTAGCAGATCCAAGCATCAGTGGTTAGAACTCTAGACTTAAACTCACCCAAGTGCCAAACTTTAGTTTGTTTTCTGGCACAGAGCTGGCTGTGGATGTGGCCTGGAGATGACACTGACTATGACACTTCCCTTGTACCCAGGTAGTCTGTTAACCTGTCAACCTGTCAACATATTTCATTTTATAACCTTTGTATGATGAGTCCCTAATTACCAAGGATTCCTTCAAGATTTAAAGATTTTCACAATTCATGTATTTATATACAAGATGAACATTCAGTGAACCTGGCATTGGTGACCTTGAATGTTTATAAACTGGGGATGTGCAGGGGCATTTTCATTCCACCACTGAGAGAAAGGAGGAGATGGACACTCTAGTGTGTACATGACATAGTTTCAATGAGAGAAAGTATCCTACTTCTCACTGAAGAAATTAATCTAAGCCTGATCTTGTTTAGTTGACAACAGTATACTCTTCAAAAAATTATTAAGATTGAAGGGGGATGCCATGCCAGCTGTAAAGTTTCCTCAGATTTATAGCCAGCAAGGCTTTGCCATAGGTTCATTCCTTGCTCATTTCTAGAACCCGTTATACTGCTGCTGGCAAACTAATTTTCCTCGGACTTTGTATCCCTGTAAAAGCCCTAGTCTCCTGGCCATAGAAAATGTGTCAGGATTAGATCTGTATCCATTTGTGTTAAACTTGTTTTATCTCCAACAGCCACATGGTTAAGTCTCAGGATAGGCACCAAGGTAGCCAGAATAGACTGATGAGGTAATTTCTTAGGGATTTACATTTCAAGGAGAAATGAACCTAGAACTTGGTCATATGTTTAGGTGGTGAAAGCCAACACAGTGAGGTTAACAGGCCCCTGGAAAGATTATTTACATACAAAGGGTCAAATAGGATTCAGTGCCATTACATTTCATGAGAGAACAACTGCTTCCTTCCCCCTTATAAGCAGAAGTAAGTCATTTTTCACCATCTTTTGCCCATTGAATTGTCTAGCTGCTCACTTAGGGCAATTGACCTGACACTCATCAGGTTGCCCTAGGGGTACAAACTAGAGCAGTGGGCAGCAAAATACTTACTATTTACTGTGAGATATTTAATAAGAATTATCTTTCCATCTGGAATATGCTATGTACACAATCAGGATTAAATTATAAAGAAGAATATTAAAACTCAGTAAGTACTACCTTTCCCCAATGCCCTTAGCTTATTTTCTCTTGTTTTTTACTTCTGGTTCAAAATTCTACAGAAAAAAAGTGTTTTATATTTAGAGATATAGTTTACATTTTTATTATAATATTTAAATTATGTAAGCCTCTTTATATTTTTTATATTTGGTACAGATTTTTTAAATGATCAAGTATGTTATTAGAGTATTTCTTCAATGGGATTAGGAATCTTGTACTTTGGTATCACATCCACAAACCAGTAACTCCAGCCTCTTCATGTTGTGAATTCTGTGACACAAGAAAAGATTTAGTTTTTCCTCATGAAGAAGTGATAATTATTTTAATTGCCTTTAGTTGGGTATAACTAAAATAATAAAAATTTAGTTATCATTTGCAAAAGAACTTATGGTACACATTCATAATTCAGTAAATGGGAGAAACTTTTATTCACTGATAGAAACTGTTACTACTTGGAATGAAAATTTGGAAGTGAAGGAATATTGCTCTGATGAGTAAACACACATATATAGCACTCCTCTAAATATCACTGTTCTTGTTTCTTTACTTTGGAAATCCACTATCTTCTGTCATGGTATATTATTCTATAAATCTAAGAAAACAGGGAGCGTTATAGAGGAATGTGAAGTGGTGTGCTACTCTGCGGACATCATTATTTTGCTCTTCACGGATTGCTGTTGATGCCATTACTCATTGTCTCTTATCCACTGCTGTTCCATGTTTCTCTCTGTCTGGACTCCCTCTTTTAATCTGCTTGCTTAAGGGTTAGTAGGCACTTGCCACATTAAGAAAATGGTTTTGTTTTTCTTTCAGTCACATCTCTCTCATCACTAAAGAGGTGTTGGTGGGAGCAGGGCTCTTTCACTGGGCTCCAAAGAAAGCATTACATGAACCCGTGCATTGGAGATTGTGGTGTGGCAAGATGTACTCAAGTCAAAGGCTGCCCCTGTGTCCATTCCCCAAGTCTTCTGCCATGGAATAAGTCCAACCAGGCCTTGGGGTCAAAGCCAAAACAAAGCTAGTGTTAAGGGTTTCTGAAACTAAGAACAAACTGACAGTAACTAAGGGGAGGTGTGAAGGGATAATGAGGAGTAACGGGGAAGGGTTTTTAAGAACACGTATAAAGGTCACATGGACAAAACCAAAGAGGGTGGGAAATGGGGATGGCCGGGGTAGGAGGGTGTAGCAGGGGGAAATGGAGACAACTGTACTTGGAAAACAATAAAAAATGTGGAAAAGAAAAAATAAATATGTAGAAAAAATAAAATACACACTGGATTTGGACAAAAAAAGTGTTTCTGTGCCATTAAAGCTTAGTCTAACTAGCTTTTTTCACCATCTGGTTAGACTTAGCTTTTGTTCCCCGTTGCAATCCATTCCTGTGCTGTGGTATTCAGACTTCCCTCCCGGAGCCTACACGTGGAGTTCATTGGCCATGTGACTTTTAGGACCACATAGTATTGGAGAGAAATCTTGGGGAGTGCACAGGACAAGCACTGGTCAATGAGAAAGCTCCTCCCTGCCCCCCCACCCCGAGATTATACTATCTTGGGCTTGGGAAAGATCAGGAGCTTTTTAAAAAATAACTAATCAACTTCCCAACATTTGGGGGCTTCTGATGGGTCCACTGCCCTAGCCAATTGATCCCTTTCCTATGTAAGATTGACAGGCCTCTATAGCCAACTATATCTCCCCAGTACCATTTTTTTTAAGATTTTATGTATTTATTTTTAGACAGAGGGGAAGGGAGGGAGAAAGAGAGGTATGAAACTTCAATGTGTGGTTGCCTCTGGGAACCAGGCATGTGCCCTGGCTGGGAATCAAACCAGTGATCTTTTGGTTTGCAGCCTGGTGCTCAATCCACTGAGCCACACCAGCCAGGGCTTCCCCATCTCCATTTTGACTTCTCTTGTGTATGTGCTTACTTGCCCCTGCTCTTGCAATAATATAGTACTTGAGGGGAAGGGAGGGGTTTTAATTCTTGGTGGGACATGTTGTGGTCCATTGGAGTGTGTGATGCTGTGGCTTTCCGGTGAAGCAAACAGAATCGTGCTCCTGAGCCCATTAGGCTCAACAATGTCAGAATTATTTTTATTTCTTCCTTATTAATAGCTTACTATCCATGGTAACAAAAGACCACAAACTATAAAAGGGTGTGCAAGTTTTGAGGCTGGAAAAGCAAAGTCCCATAGTCATATTTAGCTTCTGGGTTAGTGTATAATTCACTGCAAGACATGTTCACACATGATGATTTCTCAAACTGCCTGAATAACAATGTAGAATGTAGGAATCCAGTTTTCATGCAAATTAAAGGATACAATTTCTCCTCATTGCTCAGTGTCATTGAATATTGGCAAATAATTGAGGACTGAACTCTCTGGAATATACTGAAGAGATCTAAAGGTATGGTGAACTAATTCATGTATCTGTTTAATAGCATGTCTTTAATAGCATCTTTTAAAGACAATATATTCTATGGCACTAACATATTAGAATAATTATTTTTCCCCTACAACTGAGGTAAACCTTTGTTCTGTTAGGTAGAGAAGGCCACCTCTGTTTAGGCTATTAAGGGAAAAAGAAAATGAAGATTTTTAAAGTTTGTTTAAAATGAGAATAAGGTAAAGGGTAAGAGAACAGAAGTATTTGTACTTAATTTTTTAAAAGGGACACAAACTTACCTGCATTTATATGAAGGACATAGGCTTTATTATGAAGACACTATGAGCACAGTGAAGATTACATAATGAAGTTTTATTTTCAAAATGATTTGATTGGTACACAATCATTAAACGACATTAAAAATTTGTCAAACACATAAGTAAGTATTGTATGTATGGAAACATTAAGGTATCATTGACATGAGAATCATTTAATTTAACTACTATTATTCTTAGGATGGTATTTGCCATAAATAATACACCATTGAGAAAAATATTTATAGTTAAATAAATATTTAAATATTTATTTATATAAAATAACTAGTCTCTCTTGTTATTTTATTTACTCTCTAACAAGCTGAGAGTCGAGGGACTCTCTAACAAGTCTCTAGAATATAAGAAATGTAAATGAAGATCTTTTTAATGTCAAAATAGTCCTAAAATAACATGGATGCAGTGTTATTTATTTTCATCTGTTTTAAGTATTTCATTTTAGGAAACAAATGCATATTCATAAAAGCTGAATTAGAAACTACAAATCCTTATTCTACCAAAGTTAACATAAACCTTATCTTTACTATTGTGAGTTGATAATTTTACAAATTTGCTCTCTATGAATAAGAATCAGTCTATTTGGATTTTTTCCCCAAATAGCATATTGTCAGTCTAGGAATTAGAGGAAAGATACCTTATTTTTTTATTTAAGTCATTGATTCATCTAAAGTTTGATTATTTTATTTTTAAGGAAATGAGGACAATATTTTTGAAAAGAAAGTTAAATGTTATAAAATATTTTTACATTCACTAATAAAACAGTTAAGCTTTTGTTTACATTCTGGGTTACAATCCATCTAGCTACATGGTGGAAGTTAGTTTGTGGTTTTCACAAATGTACATTTCTGGATGGTTGCAAACTTGAATTTTAAAACCGGGTGTGTAATGTAACAACCATACCATAGTACATGCATTTTATTGAACAAGTACTGAGTACTCAGGTACTGAGGTAAATGTTTACAGGTATTGTTTCAAATCTTCCTCAGACAACATTGTGTACTATACACCAAATTCTTAATATAATGATAGAACTCAGAGGCTGAGTGGGTTTATACTTTACCTGAGGTCACATCTTCGTAAGTGGCAGCACAGGACTTAGCAACTACTCTATATGACTCATAGCCTATTTTTCATACTCCAATTTGTGTGGGGCAAATTATAGATCTCACGTATCTTAAAAAGAAATGCGGAGATGTACATTTTGTGCAAGGCCAAAGGCCAGAAAAACTGATCTCCAGAATATTTTTTCAAAGAAATGGATGTTTACGTGTAATAACCTGTTCTAAACAGGTGACTGTGTCATTAATCAGCATTACACCTTAGCTGCTGTAGCTGCATGAGCATTACTGGTGTTTTTCAGGATTTTATGGCACTTGGCAAAGAGAAATCCATTTTTTCAACTGACACCACCAGGAGATAATAAAATTCACTTCCTTTCCGCCCAACAGGCTGGACTTTGACCCATCCATATCCACACATAGAATCCAAGCAGCCAAAAACCCACACATGTACAACCATTCCAACTACACTGCAGGCTACTTGGTTAAACGGATGGCTGAATTTTACTCCTACTCTTTAATTATAAGAGCAAGCAGTCTGCAATTTGCAAAATCTTCCTTAGAAATTAATGGGCAATTTGGCACTTAAAAAACCATGAATTGAACAACATATTAAACACTTATGATTTCAGCAATAAGTTACCTGATATAACGGACTGATATTCTGACAGATATAATGAGAAAATAACAACTGAGGTACCGCAGAAAAGGAGATAGGTTTTATCATAGTACAGTTATACCGAAGTAATTAATGATTTTCATGAATTTCTTTTCAATTAGATATTAAGGCATAAACCCACTAACTATTCTCTATATTTTGGAAGGACATATAAGTTATCTTCCAAACCAGAATTTTGATAATGAAAAGAATTTTTATTCATATTTCTCAAAGAACAACAGATGAAAAGTAGGACTCTCCTGACCAGAGCAGAAATCATGATTACTGACAGTTGTTACATATTGACACGTATTACTAGCAAGTAGAAAGTCATCCTGGAGTTGGAAACATGAGTTCCAATACATGAGTTCAACTATTAGTGTTACTGTAGGTACACAACTACTTCATTACATTAAACTTAAAATGAAGAGAAAAATACTTAATTTGAAGGGTGTGAGGATTAAAAAATACATTAATAACATGATTAACACAATGTCTAGCATGTTGAAGATACCTAATAAGTGGGTATATTTAAAATCTTCATCCTCATTGGATAGCTTAATTTATCATCAATCTATTTATAACATTAATGTAGCTCGAAGCAGTGGAATCCTATGTTTTATAACCAGAAGGGGGTAGAAACCCTCTTCCTCTAACATACCAAACATCTATGCTCAGCTTGGTCAATAACAGCACAAACTCCTTAAAAAGTTTTTCTTTAGAACATTCATTGTGTATAGATATATTGATTTTAATGATCAATATAATGAAATTCTACTTTATAAAAACCAATAGCATGTTTATATTAATATGATTAAAAGAAAACTGTAGAATTAATTTTCTCTTACAAAGCTCAATTTATTTACTAATCTGAAGCAATATAGTAGTGTAGATATAAATAAAATAATAAAGTTTTATTATTCACAGTTAAGAGATATGAAACGAATGATGAAATTCAGTTAACTAATACATGTGCGATTTCAGGATTTAGAAACACAGGCGTAAGGTGTGAAAACTGCACAGCAGTATACTTTGTTCACAATTTTCAGGGATTTACTTAGCTGACCCAAACCATTGCTGTTAAAAAAAATGGGCATGAACCAGGATCCTTATCTGTGAGAGTCTATAACTTTTTTTATATACTATATTTTATTTACCTCTTGGCATTCCATAAGATGTCTCATTAGTTACTTATATACTAAGAATTCAAACTAGTTGAGTTAAAACATTCTTTATTACTTTGTTTTTAATCAGCATAAGCTGAAGGTCAATATTGTAACAGAAAATGCTAAAAGACTACATATTATTTTCCTAAGATATATCTATGATAACCTGTGCAAGCCCCTAATAATAGCATAGGATAATACAGACAAGAGTTGATTTGTTTTTTCAAGCAAGTTTTAAACGTATGCCATTTAACACCATAGTTTCCTCATTTTCCGCAGTGCAATCCATTTGTCAGCCCTTTTAGCTTTTTCCTTTCTCAGGACCCTGAGCAACCAAGGCACATCTTACCGTGAACAAATTACTTTTGACACCTTGAGACATTTAATTATTTGCAACAGTGAGTCAGATGAAGGTGAAGTTGAGAAAAACTTTTCAAGCTTTGGGAAGATGTATGCACTCAAAACACCATTTTAAGATATTTAACCCTGGAAATCCAATTAATGAGCATATATATAGAAATATCCAAATAAGGCTTCTCATTTTTAGGAAATAAACATATTGCAAAATAAATAGAAATGTAAGGTTTAGTAGTTAATCATAGTTTATACCACTTACTAATCAGATTTTTTTTCAGGGGCATAGAAACTCTGAGAAGCTAGTGAATATAATGCTCATTCAGCACAGCCGTTCAGTTTACAGTCGACAGAACTGAGGTTCAGGGAGGTTAAGTGATTAGCCAAGGTCACTTGCCAGTTGCTATTAAATTCAGAGAGAGACACAAAACCTAAATGTATTATTGCCCAATATTTTATTAATTTCATTTGCTAATACCAATAGCAATTTAGGGACATCCAAAGTCTATTTCTGGGAAATAAAATTTAAAACACAGTTGTATGAGGAAAATTGTGCTAACTAAATTTATATAATTATAAAAATGATCATTAATTTTTCAAAGCAAGTCTATATCTGTACTGATTTACATGGCCATAGTTAGAAAAATCTGTGAATTTTTAATCTATTAGTTATTTTATTTAATTATTGAATGTCTTTAAATGAACTATTTCATTAATGTATGTAATATGGGTATGCATAAAGTTTGTTTTCTGTTACCATTTCACAATCTTGACAAAAAACTTGCCTTCTTCTGTTAGTAATAATTAGTTGAATTTCATACATAAAATAAATATTTCAGTCTTACATTTACCCATGTCAGGTAAAACATTTCTAAGATAAAATGTTAATCATTTAATTCAAAATATGTCATGTGTCATGAACATGCACTTTTTTCTTTATTTTAGCCTCTTTATATATTTAATATGTAATGTAAAACATAATTAATATATTTCTTAAATTGTTCGTATTAAAGTATATGGAAAAAAATTACCACTCTGTATAATCCGTATAAATGTAATCTAATGGTATTCAATTTGAAGTTGTTAAAATAAGTCTCTATGTGCATAGGAAGAAACAGAAATATATAAATATCTTATAAAACACTGTAAGTCTAGGGAGAAATATGCTTCTTATATATGCTATTTTTTGTCCACAATTCACACATGATTATTCTCCATGAATTATATTTCTCAATATTGAAATACTGAAAGTTTTCTTTAAATGTGTCCAAATTAAAGTTAGTATTGGTCTTAATAAATACACCCCTATTATTTTCTGAGTGAAAAGGGGTAATTGTTATTTTAGAATAAGTTTACACTTTAATTTGTTTTGATAATTGGACTCACTTAATTATTATAGTCATTTTCATTTTCCCATTTCATCAAAGTATTTTGAGACTTTGATAAAGTCTGCCGCTATAATAAAAAGGTAGATATCTAATCTTTTTAGATGATGCATACTAACGTCTTTGCTTTGTATGAGATTAAAAAAAATGTTTTCCTTCATATATGAACAGAATTGTAGAACGACTTCCTCATCTGGAGGCTGTGCATCATCTACCTGTCCAGCTACGGGTGTCTGTGTATTTATTTTTTCTCTATTTATTGCATCATTGATTAAGAACTCTTAAGAAGTTTATAATTAAAATGACTTTAACTTTTGAAGAACATATTCTTTTGTGATTAATGACAAAGTTCTGCTCAAAATTTTGTCAATATTTATTAAAAATATTTTATAACTGTTTATTTTATAACTGTTTATTTTTAAAATGTTTATTTTATAACTGTTTTGATTATATAGAATCATGTGTTTTGTTTTTGTTATTATTAAATTCTATTTATTATTATTATTAAATTCTATTAATGCAATTATCCATTTATTTGTTTAAAAAATTATATATTCGCTGTTCCTTTGAACAAAATTTTATGTATTGCTTTGAGAAAGAAAATAAGGAAAATGGTCAACATATTATGCCAATAGGGATAATAGTCAACACATTAAACAAAGATGAGAGTACTCATTTTTCTGGCAACAATCAGCATCAAATACCTCAAAGCAATAATTGACAAAAATAAACTATTTTCTTTGTCAAATCTAAAAGTAATTTGAAGAAATTACTTAGCCTCTCAGCAGCTCCCTGTGGTAGACCTTGTATTGTAATCATGATGTACTTTGCATTAACAGCCCTGATGGAGAGCATTGCTGCAGATCATCTGTACAGACGTGAATGTCCAGAGAAAGCTGGGATCCACTCAGGAGGTAACCCTGCACTTTTGATCAAGTATATCATTCATTTGCTAAGGCAAGCAGGTAACCAAGATTGTTTGTTCACTCTTTCTCCTTGTTAGGGTAGTTTTCCCCAAATATCTTAACCACTTTCTGCATGTTTCCATTCTCTTTGCTCTCTGAGGCAAATGGGACAGAATTATTTTTCTCTGCATGTATCCCAAATATGTTCAGTGTGCATTCCAAAATATTTGTAACAACAACAATATACTTCTTTATACTGCCCATTGGTTTGGGGGGAAATAATATGATCCTTTGACTTATAACTAGTTAATTGTCATTGATTTTGAAACATCTTTTTCTAGTGTAACTGATATGTCTATCTGGATTTTAAACTGCACACATTTAAAGAGTGCAGTTTGGTTAGTTTGACATAGCTACTGCATCCAGCACCACAATCAGGATCACGAATGTATTCATTGATCAAAAGTTTCTTCATATTCTTTTGTAAATACTGCCTCCTAGTCTTCTTTCCCTCACAGCATTGATCTGTGTTATATTGCTATATTGTTTTTCTATTAATTTGCTATTTCTAGAGCTATATAAAATCAAATCATACAATATGTGCTGTTTCTTAGTGTCTTGCTTCAGAGAGTATGACTGGACCTTGAGAATAACATGCTAAGCAATATCAGCCAGGCAGAAAAAAGGTTAAGAACCATAGGATTTTTCTCATATGTGGTATGTGAAACTGAAAAAAAGAGGTGAACAAAAAAGAAAACAAACAGAAACTGATAGATATAGACAATGGCATGGTGGTAACCAGAGGGAAGGGGGGCTGGAATAGTAACGGGTAAAGGAAGTCAAATATATGCTGATATGACTTTGGGTGGTTGACATGATATGACTTTGGTGGTGGGCACACAATGAAATATACAGATTATGTATCATAGAAATGTATGCTTGAAACCTATATAATTTATTAACTAATATCACCTTAATAAATTTAATTTTAAAAACTGAAAGAAATGAACTGATCAAGAACTTTCCTACAAACCCACTCTGTAAGTATTGTCCACCACTTCATTTTTCTAATCTATTATAGAAGTCCTTAAGTGTATTATTAACACAGATTTTAGTAACTATCTCTTGAAGTTGGCATCTCACCTCTATTAAGAAGCCAGCCACTCAGTCTTAAAGAGGATCAGTCTCTTTTCCAAACCCAAACCTGAACACAATGTTGCTCCTGAATTGAGCCCTGTACATCCAGGCAGCTGGTTTATGGTTGTATTATATTGCATATACATAATTCTAATATGTAGTAAATACATGATTGTAAAATTGAGTCTAACTATAAATATGTAATTCTAATTTAGCCACCTGCATAGGCTTTCATGGAATTTCAAGGAAAGATGAGTCTACTCATTGAGAACTGAGACCTTCCTAAGAAAGCACGTGTATTTCTCCCAGCATTGCAGCTTTCAGTGCAAAGTATTGCATTTTGTGCTCCATGAGTTCTCAGAAGCTGAATTCTCTCCCTCATGGATTTGAGGTATTTCATGGAAGTGGAAACTGTGTTGGTGTGGACGGAGAGAGAAGAAATATGCTGTAGAGGGTAAATAAAAGAGGAAAAGGAATGAAAATAAAGGCCTTCAGTGCTTTCATTAAGAATTAGAAACATATATGTTATATTTAGTCCATACATTAGAATTA
>PVKU01013994.1:0-25497 GCA_004027475.1 Anoura caudifer
GTTTGCTTAGTTGGCTTTTGTTTTAGGTCTGGTTATTAATACCTGTGAGTTTGCTGTCTTTTTACTGTTCATATTTTTTATCTTCTTTTTCTTAGATAAGTCCCTTTAACATTTCATATAATAAGGGCTTGGTGATGATGAACTCCTTTAACTTGACCTTATCTGAGAAGCACTTTATCTTCCCTTCCATTCTAAATGACAGCTTTGCTGGACAGAGCAATCTTGGATGTAGGCCTTTGATTTTCATGACTTGGAATACCTCTTTCCAGCCTCTTCTTGCGTGTAAGGTCTCTTTTGAGAAATCCGCTGACAGTCTGATTGGAACTCCTTTGTAGGTGACTGTCCCCTTGTCCCTTGCTGCTTCTAGAATTCTCTCCTTCATTAAAAATAAACTCCCTAATTAAATGTCCTAGATGCTCCTTTTCTATGTGATTCCTATTTTCTACAAGGAGCCTACCTCACACTACTTTCACACTCTGTCCTGCTCATCCATGAGCTGTTCCTGACATACGAAACTCATCAAATGATTCCCCCAGGTGTCGTCTTCTCTCATTCCCTCTAGTTAAAGTCCTGTGCCAATCATTGCAATAATTTATTAAGAATTTGCTGCTTAGGCTGATTGCAAACATATACTTGTGGGTTCACCATACTAGATTTTAAATTTAAAGGGTCTTCTCTGTCCTCTTAGATCTAAGTTGGCCTTAATGACCCGCCTAGGCCAAGGGGATAGTAGCAAGCACAATGCAAGCAGACACTTAAAATAAACACTTTCATTTTAAGATTCCTTCACATTCTGGAAATCTTTCTACCACTGTATGAAGAAGCCTGAGTTAGCCTATTTGAGGATGCGATGAGGCCACAAGAATAGAAACAAGTCGAATCATCTGTGGTCCAAGACCAACCAGAATCCAAACACCAGTAGCATGAGGATGTCCCAACTACTGTGCCCCATTCATACCCACCGGCTACTGCAGTGGTCAGGTAAGCCTGTCCATAACGGAAGAGCTGCCAAGTTGGCCCATACATTTTGGGCTAATTTGTTATATATACTCTGAAATAGTAGTTAGAAACAATTACATATTTATTGGGGCTATAAAAATAAATTATATAATAATAATGTATTATACTGACACAAATGCCTTAATTTAAAAAAAAACACATAATCTTAATTTTTACTAAATGTGTATATGTCCCTGAGGTCACTTGAAATTTGAGTTTTGATTATGAGACTTCTAGGTCAAAGATAAAAGAAAATTAAACTATTAACATTTCAAATTTTATTTTCTTCCTGTGGTTATTAAAACTTATAAATAAGTGTACATTTTGTGAATAAGCCTATTTTTAATGCAGTTTGCTGAAAAGTGGCTTGTGTAGGGAACATAAAAGAACATGTTACAGTTAAAATAAGGTTTGAAGTGAGGAAGCATGTGACACATACTTTGAAGTAGCAGTGACAGCAGTTTATGTACATGAGCCTACAATTTAATTAGCAGACCTTAATAAGAATATACCTCTCAAAACTATGTAGGAAACAATTAACTGCAGTGTAAGGCAGTATTGGGAAAGTGATACATGGGAGATACAATGTGAAATGGGGAGGCAGAGGGAAGAAATATAAATTCCTTGGTGAAAGATGGGATAAGACTTCATGAAAGGAAAATTTCAGTTGAGTTGAAAAATAGACAGGATGGTATGAATAGAAGACAGTTCAGGTAGAGGGAAGAGCACAATATGGCACAAATTCAACAAAGTTCTTGTTAGAATAAGACAGTTTTTCATGTAGTTATATATGAATTGAGATTTCTCAACAAATTTTCAGATATCCACCAACTCTAGGAAATAAAATTGCCATCATTATATATATGTCTTGCATGTAAATCATGCTGACCTCTTAAATTTTCTTCAGCCATAAAAACTCTGAAGACAGGTATATCACCACTATTCTCTCCTGGATATACAATTTGGGAGGATGCCAGCCCTTAAAAGACTTTTATGCTGATATTGATCTTATCAATACTTAACATAGCAGAGGGTATTTTTCTTGTTAATTTTCATAATTTGTGTAAGCTCTGGGAGGAATTGAATTTTTACTCTTAAACTTATCTTAAAGAAAAATTCTAAGAAAAACAAAACAGAAGCATAGGGTTAACAAGACTGCATGTAAAACATGTTAAGAAAAATCTCAAATAGCCATTTACTAAAAAGGTTAATGGGGTAATTACCAGCAATTTTATCCACTCATTAAAGTGTGATTACTAATGACAAGCTTGTAAATGCTTCATTTGCCAAAGTTACAAATACATTAGTATTTTTAAAAATTATGATTCAAATAATAAATTTCTTCATTTTTATTTCTCTTCATTTAGTCTGAATAATGGAGACTTATTTAATGTGTTTTATTTTATCACTGTATGAAAGCAGATTTTTTTGAATAGTGGTAACAGAAAATAATTTTTATCTTCTCTTTCTGTATTAATGACAGTGTCACCTAATACTAAAAATTAAAGCATAAAACAATTTATAATTTTCTTGTATTTATACTATATAAGGTGATTGCTGTGCAAATTAGTATATAATAGATACTTAATTTAAAACCATCTTTATAACTAGGTTACCACAGATACTTCTCCTGACTACTTACTATGTACCAAAACATATGCTAAGCACATTAACTATAAATTTTTAAAAAATACTCAAAATATTGGTTTAATTCTAATTTTATAAACAAGGAAACTAGCAATTTGAGGAATTATGTTACTTCCCAAGTTCCCATAAGTAGAAAGTAGCAGGATACTGGGAGTGAATTCTGTCTAGGTTTATGTCTCTAGGTCAAGGCTAGGAGTTGTTTCTTGCTCGTGTCATTTCTGAAAAACCATATTTTATGTAGGTCGTCATCTCTATATGCTTCATCCCTGAATGTCACTAAGAATCACTGAGCAGTAATTTACTGCTGATCTTATAAAATTTATTTTTCCCTGCACTCTTAAAAATTATTCTTCACTGAGAAATAAATTACATGTATTAAAATATATAGATGCTCTTTGTACATCTAAAACACACAAAATGTACCCTATACCTCTATCTAGACAGAATATTTTTCTGAAAAAAATGTGTTACAAAAGTAATACATCCTGTTGAAATTAAAATGACCGTACTACCCAAAGCAATTTACAGATTTAATGCAATTCTTATCAAAATATCAGTGGCATTTTTCACAGAACTAGAACAAAAAAATCTTACTAACAAAAATTAAAAGACTGGTGTTACACTTTTGGTGATGGGATTTTAAGTGTGAGAGAGAATTGTCCAACTGTTCTGGAGGGAACCACAAGGACAGTGTGAGAAGAAACACAAACTGTCTTTAGGAGACCAGAACTGGGATGACAACCAGCGAGGAAATGAGAACTCATTTCTACAAGTACAAGGAAATTAATTTGATCAACAACCTGTATGAGTTTGGATCTTCCCCACAGGTTGCAATCTTCAGATGAGATTGGAGTACAGTCAACACCTCTTTTCCAGCCTAATGAATCCTGAGCAGAAGACACAGCTGAGTCACTCTGTGCCTGAACTTTTGACCCTCAGAACTGTGGGGTAACAAATGCTTGTCTTTCTTAAGGTACTGTGTTTGTAGTAATTTCTGACAGTGTAATAGAAAACTTACTCATCTGATAAAATCATTTTACTATACAATGATAATTAATGGACTTAGAAACTTTTCCAATAAGTTACATTGCTAAAATTTACTACAATTTTTAGGCGGGTGGTACCATCTAAGTTAAAAATTATATAGATTAAAATTATTTGTATCAAAGTATTTACATCCTTATAAAACTGTATTTGTAATTGTTAGAATATAACCAAATTACATTTATGAGAAGAATCTCGGCCATGTTCATAGCTATTTCCACAGCTCATTTTACAAGCAGAAGAGGTAGATCTCAAGATACCGATGGTTCTTCCTTTCGAGAAAAGTAGTTTACTAAGGAGATGATTAAAATCAATATAACTTCATACATTCCAAAAATTATTTTCTCTATTATCTTATTAATTAAAAATAATTGCTTTGGTGTATTTGATGAGAGAAAGAAAAAAAAAAGTATATGAGCTTTTATCCAGGTAGTTTTAGGTTACCCCTAAAAAGCAAAATGATTAGACAGCTACCAACATAAAATGTTATTTTGGTAATTTACAGGAAATTGTTTCCTGACAGGGTGATTTTTTATTGCTGTTTATTTCCTCGAATATATCCCAATTCATGAGCCTTGAATTGGGATATATATGGAATAAAACTTCATGTGTAATAAAACTCTAACCTCTAGATAACTTTGAACATCATTCTACTCATGCGTTCAGTGAATATCGTGTTTTAAATTCCCATGGACAATCTAGCCAAATACATCATATCATACAATTTATATAGTTTACTATCCTATTTCAGTGATCACTTATAAAAACAGGTTGAAAATTGGAGGAGATTTTTAATCAGCTTGATATGAGATCTCCTGAGGTTTTTCTATTGGTGCTTCATACTTTCATTCCTGGTGCCTTACTTTTTTGAGCCACAACTTTAAAATTAATCCCAAATGGACAGACAGTTAAATAATTTGGGGGGAGGGCATTGTAATGTTGTGATAACTGGTGTTTAATAATTTATTAAATCCCAAGCTTCATTAAATAGACACTCATTATCATATATAGCACTCTATATGTTAATGTAGTCCTACACTAAATATATATACATAGTGTGTGTGTATACATGCACACAGGGGTTGGTGTAAGTAGGTTTACAGTTGGTTCTCATATAGAAAATAATGCAGTATTGAACAAATAATAATACAAGAATAAACTTTGTGTTTTGCATGCTTACAACTGTAAATTATTTGTGTGCTGCTGGACACACACACACACACACACACACACAGCCATAAAAAAAGATGAACTACTGCCATTTTCAGCATGGATGGATCTTGACAATATCAAGTTAAGTAAAATAAGTCTAACAAAAAAGAACCATATGATTTCACTCATATGTAGAATATAATACTGAAAGCAACAAAAATGAACAAACATTAACCAGGAGGGAGGTGGGTGGGGATAATGGGGGGAAGGGGAAGGGTGTTCAGGAACATCTATAGAGGACACATGGATAAAACCAAAGGTGAGTAGGATCAAGGGTGGGAAATGGGTGTGGCTGGGGTGGGGGGGAGTGGGGGGAAATGAATACAAATGTACTTGAACAATAATAAAAACAAAGTTAAATTAAAAAAAAAAAACAAGAAAAACAAACAAAAACTCAGACACAGACAAGAGTGTGATAATTTAGGGTTTTTATTTAATTTTGGTTTCTGTCTAATATAAACCTTTAATAGGATAGGTTTTCCTGTGATAAGTGTTTTATTTCACTCCATACATATTCGTGTTATATTTCATTCTAATTTTATGTATAATTTATTGTGTATTATGATTATTAAGTGTGACTTCTTTAACAAATATTTGATTCAGAAGTGTGATGTTCAATTTCCAAATATATAGGGAGTTCTCAGATATCTTTGTTATTGATATTACCAATTTAACTGTATATACATAATATTTATTTTATTGTTTTTGTCTTTTTCACAATGCTAATCAATTTTATTTTATTTTTGTCTTTTTAAATTTATTTATTTTTATTGTTTTCCAAGTACAGATGTATCCATTTATCCTCACCCCTTTCCCCACATCCTATCCACCTCCACCTCCCACCCTAAATACTACCACCCTCTGGCTTTGTCCACTGATCCATGTATATGTTCATTGACAACCCTTCCCCTTCTTTCTCCCTTTATTAATTCTTCCTGTTCCCCTCTGATTACTGTCAGTCTGTTCTTTATGTCACTGTTTCTTTTTATATTTTGCTTGCTTGTTTGTTTTATTGATCAGGTTCTGCTTATAGGTGAGATCTTATGGTATTTGTCTTTTACCCCCTGGTTTATTTCACTTAGCATAATGCTCTCCATATCCGTCCATGCTATCATGAAGGGTAGGAGCTCCTTCTTTCTTTCTTCTGTGTCTTATTCAGTTGTGTAAACATACTACAGTTTTTTGATCCACTCATTTACAGATGGGCATTTACATTGCTTCCAGTGCTTGGCTATTGTAAATTGTGCTGCTATGAACATTGGGGTGCATATTTTCTTTTGAATAGATGTTTCAGGGTTCTTAGGGTATAATCCCAGCAGTGGAATTGCAGTGGTCAAAAGGCAGTTCCATTTTTAGAGAGGAAATTCCATACTGTTTTCCATAGTGGTAGCACCAGTCTGAATTCCCACCAACAGTGCACTGGGATTCCCTTCTATCCACAATCTTGCCAGCACTTGTTGTTTGTTGATTTGGTTATAATGGTCATTCTGACAGGTGTGAAGTGGTATCTCATTGTGGTTTTATTTTTCCACTCTTTGATGGCTAGTGATGCTGGGAATCCTTTCATATGTCTCTGGGTCTTCTGTATGGCCCCATTGGAGAATTGTCTGCTTAGGTCCTTTGCCCATATTTAATGGGTTGTTTGTCTTCCTTGAGTGGAGCTGTGTGAGTTCTTTATATATTTTGGATATCAAATTCTTGTCTGAGGTATCATTGTCAAATATATTTTTTCACACAGTTGGTTCCTTTTTTATTTTGCTGATATTGTATCTAGCTGTGCAGAAAATTTTTATATTGATGAGGGCCCATTTATTTATTCTTTTCTTTATGTCTTTTCTCCAGCGGCCATATCAGTGGAAATATTGCTGCATGGAATATTTGAGATTTCAGTGACTATGTTTTTCCTCTAGGGTTTTTATGGTGTCATGACTTACATTTAAGTCTTTTACTCACCTTGAGTTTATTTTTGTGTATGGTGTAAATTGGTGGTCAAATTTCATTTTTTGACATGTAGCTGTCCAGATCTTCCAATACCATTTATTATAGATGTTATTTTTACTTTATTTAATGCTCCTGTTCCCTTTGTTAAATATTAATATTATTTCAATCTTTTGAATTATTGAAGCTATTATTATGATCCAGAAATGATCTTTTCTGCTAGAATTTTATTAAAATAATGTGTATTCTGCTATTGTTTGGTGGAGTGTTTTAAATATCTGATCAAGTTTGTTGATTTTTTTTCACTGTTCTATACTATTATTTTTACTTATTTCCTCTGTTACTGAAAGGGGCTCTTTGCAATATACCAAATGATTTGCCCGTTTCTCTTTTAGATGTATCACATTTTCATTTTTTTGAAGGTCAGTTATTAATCTCATACTTTTTAGGAATTTTTATTAAAGCAAATACTTGGGGAGAAAAGAGAAAGGAAAAGAGTTGATACCCCTTATGAACTTAAGCAAAATATCCTTAATAAACATTCAACACATTTAATTCATCAACATATAAAAAACCTAATGCTTCCTAACCAACTTGGATTTACTTCAGAGATAAAAGGTTGGCCTAAAAAAATCAATGTTGTTGGTTATATTCTAAAAATACAAATAAAAGCAAAGAAGTCATGTTATTATCCCAATTTACAAAGATAAATATTATATATTGACAAAATTTAATCTTCTTACATCAAGAGCCACTTCGGCAAACTAGGAATAAAATAATATCTGAACCAGATAAAGACAGCTACAAGTTAATTACTTACATTATCTTTACTAGTGGGATACTGAAAGTTTTAACTCATAATCTCAAAAAAAAGCAAAAATTTCCACTTTTATTCAACATTGTCCTAGACTTTAGTAAGACAAAAAGAGATTTTAAAAGGGCATAGAAATTGCAAATGAAAGAGTCTTTTTTGGCAGATGGCATTTTTGTCTAATAGATTATCCTAAGGAACATAAAAAAGCTACAGAATTAATAAATTAGTTTAGGAAATTTGAAGAATATATGGTAAATTTAAAAATCAGTTGTCTTTTTATGATCAATAAAAATGGGGTTTTATATTTAAAAATAAGTACAATTTACAGCAGAACAAAATATATGAAATATATAAAAATATATGTAAGACCTATACACTGGAAACTCTGACATAACGCTGACAGACATTTTAAAAAGTTAAAATAATGAAGAAATACAACATATTCATGGATTGGAAGATTCAATGTTGTTCAGATACTAATTATATGAATTGATATATAAACTAAACATAATCCTCACCAAATCCCAGCTGAGATTTTTGTTAAAATTAACAAGATAATTCTAAAATTTATATGGAAATGAAAATGGTCCAGACAAATTTGAAATAGAAACTTAAAGATACAGTATTCAATGTGAGGATTGACAATAAAGCCACATTAATCAAAATGGTATGGTGGTGAAAGGGTAGAGAAGAACAGGGTCTAGAAAAATCCCTCTGGAACACATATATTAGCAACTGATTTTCAGCAAATAGAGAAGGACATTCAATAGAGAAAGAATCCTGTTTTCAAAACATGGTACTGGAAAAATTGTACATTGATACATAAAAGTTAAAACTGGATCTTGTAAACCAAAAGCGATTATAAAATATTTATGCCCTGACTGGTGTGGCTCAGTTGGTTGGGCTTCATACTGGTTTTGCAAAATGAAAAGTAGTCAGTTTGATCCGAAGCCAGGGCTCATGCCCAGGTTGCACGTTTGTTCCCCTGCTAGGGCATATAGAGGAAGTAAGCAATTGATGTTTCTCACTCACATTGATGTTTCTCTCCCTCTTGTTCTCCCTCCCTTCCCTCTCTCTCAAACTAAATAGGGTGTAGGAGCAAGTGGTATCTACACTAACCTCCTTCCAGGACTGATCTGTAATCACAACTAAATTATAGAGAAATCATTCTGAATAACCCACTGAACACTAGCTGGAGAGAAGTCTTATAACCAAGGACTGACAGAAAAAAATAAGAGGGCTGGCTGGGCTCCTGTGGGTAGCAGCTGAAGTTCTGGAAGGATATTTCAGTGGCTGGGGGTTTCCCCCTGTGAAGTGCAGGGTCTAAACCACAAACTGGACTCCCCAGCCTAGAGCATGAGAGCCTGACAGGAATCCAGATAACATCCAGCAGTGAAAAGCAGCAGAGTTTCTGTCTGCCAGGAGATGGCTAGAAACTCAGAAAGTCTCTTAAAATGGTCAACGCACAAAATTTTATTTGCAACCACTTACCTTGGGCTCTAGCAGAGGGAGGGCAGAGTGGACTCGAGACACTTGAGTAGAGTCTGAGGCTGGCAGCTCTGGGGAGAGAACTGAAGGGATAGCTACCAAGATCCCTGTACTGAGTCATTCCTCATACTTCAGAAATCATCATTCTCAGGCAGACCACTCCTCTCCAAAGGACGTCAGCCTAAGGAGAATCAATTGCCTGACTGACAGGAATTAATCTGCTTCACCTTGTGGAGCTTAAACCAGACTGCTGATTAGAGCTTGAGACTATATCTCTGATTAGTTTAACAACCAAGTTGGCTGTCTGAAAGCTGTATGAGACCTCAGGTGACCCTTTCAAGGTCTTGGTGCTGGTAAAAGCCAGCCTTGGTGTGTGCCTGGTTCTTTCTGCACACAACAGGCCCAGCAGGGGGAGCCACACACTATGGAACACTGATAATTACAAACAGGTTGATGAGGCCCATCACAAGCAGCATTTAACAAAGGTTTTTGTAGAGTTTTAGAAGATCTACCTAATATATAGAAACAAATACAAAGGAGCAGCCAAAGTGGGAGGACAAAGAAACAGATACAAATGAAAGAACAAGAGAAGTGTCCAGAAGAAGAGCTAGGTGAAATGGAGGCAAGCAATTTACCAAAGAATTTAGAGTAACAATTATAAAGACATTCAACAGCATAAAAACTGACATAGAGGCATAAAAAAGCAACATTCAAAATAAAGAATGCAATATCTGAAATAAATAATACACTGGAAGGAATTAACAGTAGGTTAAATGAAGTAGATGATAAAATCAGTGATTTGGAAAACAAGGTAGGAAAAAAACACTGAGGTGGAACAGCAAAAAGAAAAAAGAATTACAAAAAATGAGGAGAGCTGAAACACCAAATCAAAAGAACCTATGCACCCCAATGTTCATAGCAGCACAATTTACGATAGCCAAGTGTTGGAAGTAACCCAGGTGTCCATCAGTAAATGAATGGATGAAAAAACAATGGTACATTTACACAATGGAATTCTATGCAGCAAAAAGAAAAAAGTAGCTCCTACCCTTCACAACTACATAGATAGATATGGAGAACATTATGCTAAGTGAAATAAGCCAGGCAGTGAAAGACAAATACCATATGAACTCACCTATAAAAGGAACCTAATCAACAAAACAAACAAGCAAGCAAAATAGAAATAGAGACATTGAAATTAAAAACAGACTGACAGTAACCAGATGGGAGGTGGGAGGAAATAATAGGGGGAAAAGGGAAAAGGGTTTTCAGGAAGATGTATACAGGACACATGGACAAACCAAAAGCAGGTAGGATCAAGGGTAGGAAGTGGGGATGGCTGGGGTGGGGGGAAAATGGAGACAACTGTACTTGAACAACAATAAAAAAGAAACATATTGAAGTGCATTGTAAGATGATAAACACTTCAAATTACTTTTTTTTTAACTGGACCTTTTCATAAAAAGGGTTTTGGGTAATTTAAAAAATGAGGAGAGCTTAAGAAATATTTTACACAACATGAATCATAACAACACTTGCATCATGGGAATACCAGAAGGAGAAGAGAGTGAGCAAGGGATTGAAAAATAATGACCAAAAGAAATGACTTGAAAAAATAATAACCAAAAACTTCCCTAATTTCTTGAAGGAAAAAGGTAGCCAAGTCCAGGAAGCTCAGAGTGTCACACAATTTGGACTGAAAGAGGCCTACACTGAGATACATCTTAATTAAAATGACAAGGCTTAAAGACAAATAGAGAATCATAAAAGCCAGAAGAGAAAAGCAGGTAACCTACCAGGAAGCACCAATTAGACTGTCATCTGATTTCTCAACAGAAACATTTAAGGCCAAAAGAGAATGGTGTGACAATTTCAAGGTGATGAAAAGCTAGGATCTAAACCAAGGACACTTTGCCCAACAAGGTTATAATTTTAAAATCAAAAGAGAAATAAGGAGTGTCCCAGCCAAGAAAAAACTAAAGGAGTTTGTTAACACCAAATGAGTACTGCAGCAAATGTTAAAGGGTTCACTTGAGGAAGAAGAAAGAAAAAAGAAGAAAGAAGAAGAAGAAGAGAGACAGAGGAAAATAGTTTAATAATAAAATGGCACTAAATATATAACTATCAATAATCACCTTCAATGTAAGTGGCTTAAATGCTCCAACCAAAGACACAGGCTAGCTGAATGAATGAGAAATTAAGAAAAAAATTACATATATATACTTCCTCCAAGAGACTCACTACAGATTGAAAGATACACACAGACTAAAAATAAACGGATGAAAAAAGACATTTAATACAAATGGAAAGGAAAAAAATGCCGGGGTATCAGTACTTATATCTGACAAGATAGATTTTAAAACCAGGGCTATAGTAAGAGACACAGATGGATACTATATAATGATAAATGAATAAACCAACAAAGAGATGTAGCCCTAGTAAACATTTACACACCCAAAAGAGGAGCACCAAAATATGTGAAGCAAATCTTGATGAACATAAAAGGAGAGATCAACAAAAATACAGTCATAGTCAGGGATTTTAACACACCATTGACTTCAGTGGATAGATCTTCTAGACAGAAAATAAACAGGAGACAGCACACTTAATGACACACTAGCTCAATGGATTTAATTAATATCTTGAGAGCATTTCATCCCAATGCAGCAGAATATACATACTTTTCAAGTGCACATGGAATGTTTTCTAGGAGAGACCACATGTTATAACACAAAACAAGTCTCAATACATTTAAGAAAACTGGAATCATAGCAAGCATCTTCTCTCACCACAATGACATGAAACTTTTAATCAAGCATAGGAAGAACATTGAACATGAAAAGACATGGAAGCTAAACAATGAGTGGGTCAACAGTGACATCAAGGGAGAAATAAAAAATATCTTAAACAAATGAAAGTGAGTATACAACAATACAAAATTTGTGGGACATTGGAAAATAAATAAAATGAGGGAAATTCAGGCATTGCAGGCCTATCTCAAAAAACAAGAAAAAGCTCACATAAACAATCTAATTTCACACTTAACAGAACTTGAAAAAGAAAACCAAATAAAACCCAAAGTGACTAAAAGGAAGGAAATACAGATCAGAGCAGAAATAACTGAAATAGAGTCTAAAAAAGAACAATACAAAAGATCAATGAATCCAAGATCAGGCTCTTTGAAAAGATAAACAAGAATGACAAACCTTTAGCCAGACTCATAAAGAAAAAGAAGAGAGAAGGCCCAAATAAATAAAATCAGGAATGAAAGAGGAGAAATAAAAACTGACACCAAAGGAAAACAAAGGTTTGTAAGAAAATACCATGAACAACTCCATGGCAACAACCTGGACAACCTGGACAAAACAGATGAATTCCTAGAAACATACCATCTTCCAAAAATAAATCAAAAAGAATCAGAGAATCTGAATAGACAGATTACACCTAGTGAAATTGAAGTAGAATTAAAAGAAAAATCCCGATAAACAAAAGCCTCGAACTGGATAGCTTCACAGGTGAATTTTACTAAAAAATATGAGAATGAACACCACTCCTCAAAGTATTTCAGAAGATTCATGAAAGAAAAATATAGGTCAATCTCCCTTATGAACATAGATGCTAAAGTACTCAAGAAAATATTAGCAAACCAAAAATCCAATGCATCAAAGATCATACACTGTGATCAAGTGGGATTAATTTCAGGAATGTAAGGTTGGTACAACATTAGCAAATTAATAAATGTGACTCATCATAAAACAAAATGAAGGATAAAACCATGTGATCATATCAATAGATATAGAAAAAGCATTTGATAAATTCCAGTACCAATTTATGATAAAAAATCTCAGCAAAGTAGGATTAGTGTTAACATACATAAACATAATAAAGGCCACATGTTACAGAACCACTGCCAGCATCATACTCAACAAGCAAAAACTAAAAATATTTTGTTCCCTTAATATTGGGAACAAAACAGATATGTTTGCATTTATCTCTCTTATTCAATATTGAACTAGAAGTCCTGGGCATATCAGTCAGAGAAGAAGAAATAAAAGGTATCCAAATTGGAAAGGAAGAAGTAAAATTGTCACAATATGCAGATGACATGGAACCTTACACAGAGAACACCAAAGATTCCACCAAGAAACTACTAGAATTGATAAATGAATTCGGCAAAGTAGCAAGATACAAAATTAATATCCAGAAATCAGTTTCATTTTTATATGCCAATAACAAACTAATGGGAAGGGAAATTAAGAAAACAATCCCATTCACAATATCTTCAAAAAGAAAAAAAAGTACCTAGGGCTATATATAACTAAGGATGTAAAAAACCTGTACTTGGAAAATTATAACACACTGAAAAAAGAAATTGAAGAAGGTACTATAAGAGGAAGCAAATACCATGCTCATGGATAGGAATTAACATCACTAAAATGTCTATACTACCCAAAGAAATCTATAGATTCAATATAATTCCTATCAAGATTCCAATGATGTATTTCACAGAACTAGAACAAATATTTGAAAAATTTCTATGGAATCATAAAAGGCCCACATATCAACAATGATCCTGAGAAAGAAGAACTAATTTGGAGGAATCATGCTACCTAACAGCAAGCTATACTGTAAGTCTATACTAAGCAAAACAGCATAGTACTGGCATAAAAACAGATGTATAATGCAATGGAACAAAATAGAGAGCCCAGAAATAAACCCACACCTTTACAGTGGATTAGTATTTGACAGAGAAAGCAAGCACATACAATGGACTAAAGATAGTTTATTCAATAAATGATGTTGGGAAATTTGAATGAATACTATCAGAAAAATGAAACTTGACCACCTTCTTGCACCACACAAAAGAGTAAATTCAAAATAGATCAAAGACTTAAATGTTAGACCTGAAACCATAAAAATCCTAGAAGAAAACATAAGCAGCAAGATCTCAGACATTGCCATAGAAGTTTTTTATCAGATTATCTCTCCAGGCAAGGGAAACAAATGAAAACAAATACACAAATGGGACTACATAAAACTAAAAAGTTTTTTCTCAATAAAGGAAATCATCAACAAAGTAAAAAGACAACCCATTTAATGGGAGAACATATTTGCTACTACATCTGACAAGGGGTTAATATCCATGTATAAAGGACCCATGGACAAAGACAAAGGAGGCTAGGACTGAGGATGGGAGGTGGGCATAGGAGGGTGGGAGAAGGTGGGGGGGCTGGAGAAAACTGTACTTGAACAACAAAAAAAAAAAAGAAAAGGGAAAAAACACAAATTTTAAAGTACTTACAAAATTCACACCTAGAAACCAAACAACCCTATTAAAAAATGAGCAAAGGACCTGAATAGACACTTCTCTAAACAGGACATAGAGATGGCCAATAGTCATATGAAAAGATGCTCAAAGTCAGAACTTCTGGCCAAGATGGAGGCGTAGGTGGACACACTGTGCCTCCTTGCGCAACCAAATTAAGGACAACAAGGATTTAGAAACAAGAAAACAACCAGAACTGTGAGAAAATTGAACTCTATGGAGGTCCAACAATCATTCATCCATTCATTAGACAGGTAAGAGAAGCAGAGTCACAGCAGAAGGAAGCAGAGGCTGGTAGACCCCAGTGTGCAGGCAGGTGCTGGTGGACCTGAGCCAGCAGGTGGCAGCTAGCAGGCCCCAGGAGGTGGCTAGCAGACACCGGGTGCAATACCGCTGGCTAACCAGGTGCTCCCACATTCATGTGCAGATAATCCAGGTGAAAATGGGGAATAAGACAGAACTCGCAACTCAGGGCACCAGCATCATGAAACAAAACCTAGAAACACTGAGACCCTACCCCCACATACAGTGTCACAACCCAGCGACTGGGCTGCCCCACCCTGGTGAACACCTAAGGCTCCACTCCTCACTATGTAACAGCCATGACCAGACTAAAAAAAAAAAAAAAAAAAAAAAAAAAAAAAAAAAAAAAAAAAAAAAAAAAAAAAAGGGAAAGCAGATTAATGCTCCAAAGCCAATTCATCTAAGTGAACAAGAGATAGCCAACCCATCAGATGCACAGTTCAAAACACTGCTAATCAGGATGCTCACAGAATTGGTTGTTTTTGGTCACAAATTAGATGAACAAATGAAAGCTACAATAAGTGAAATGAAGGAAAATGCACAGGGAACCAATAGTGATGGGAGGAAAACTGGGACTCAAATCAATGTGGTGGACAAGAAGGAAGAAACAAATACCCAAACAGAAAAGAATGAAGAAACAAGAATTCAAAAAAATGAGGAGAGGCTTAGGGACATCCAAGACATCTCTACATGTCCCAACATCTGAATTACAGGGGTACCAGAAGGGGAAGAGGAAGAGCAAGAAATTGAAAAGTTATTTGAACAAATAATAAAGGAGAACTTCCCCAGTCTGGCAAAAGAAATAGATTTCCAGGAAGTCTAGGAAGCTCAGAGAGTCCCAAAGAAGTTGGATCCAGGGAAGCACAGATCAACGTGCATCATAATTACATTAGCCAAAATTAAAAGAAGAAGAGAATCTTAAATGCAGCAAGAGAAGAGGAGACAGTCACCTACAAAGGAGTTCCCATAAGACTGTCAACTGACTTCTCAAAAGAAGCCTTGCAGGCAAGAAGGGGCTGGAAAGAAGTATTCCAAATCATGAACATCAAGGACCTACATCCAAGATTGGTCTCTCCAGTGAAGCTGTCATTTAGAATGGAAGGGAAGATGAAGTGCTTCTCAGATAAGGTCAAATTAAAGGAGTTCATCATCACCAAGCCCTTATTATATGAAATGTTAAAGAACTTATCTAAGAAAAAGAAGATAAAAAATATGACAGTAGAAAGACAGCAAGCTCACAGATATTAACAACCACACCTAAAACAAAAGCAAACTAAGCAAACAAGTAGAACAGGAACAGAACCACAGAATTGGAGATCACATGGAGGATTAGCAATGGGGGATTGGGAGGAGGAGAGAGGGGGAAAAGGTACAGAGAATAAGTAGCATAGATGGTGGGTAGAAAATAGACAGGGGGAGGGTAAGAATAGTGTGGGAAATGTAGAAGCTAAAGAACTTATGACACATGGACATGAACTAAAGGGGGGATGTGGGTGGGAGAGGGTGTGCAGGGTGGAGGGGAATGATGGGGGAGAAATGGGACAACTGTAATAGCCTAATGAATAAAATAAAAAAAGAAAAGATGCTCAAAGTCACTAATCATCAGACAAGTGAAAATTAAAACCACAATATGATACCATCTCATATCTGTCACAATGGCTCTCATCAATCAATCAACAAACACCAAGTGTGGGTAAGGATGTGGAGAAAGGGGAACACTTTTGCACTGTTGGAGGCACTGCAAACTGGTGTAGCCACTGTGGAAAGCAGTATGGTGATATCTCAACAAATTAAAAATGGATCTGCCTTTTGACCCAGTGATCCTACTTCTGGGAATATATCAGAAAGAAACCAAAATGCTAATTCAAAAGAACATAAGCATCCCTATGTTCATTGCATGTTATTGATAATCAGCAAGATATGGAAGCAGCCCAAGTGTCCATCAATAGAAGAGTGGATAAAACTGCTAAGGGATATTTACACAATGAAATACTGCTTGGCCATAAAAAAAATTTACCCTTTGCAACAGCATGGATGGACTTGGAGAACACTATGCTAAGTGAAATAAGCCAGTCATAGAAAAAGAAATACCATATGATTTCACTCACATGTAGAATCTAAGGAACAAACTGAACTAAGAAGGAAAATGGGGATAGACTCACTGATGGAGATCAGGATGACAACTAACTGAGGGGTGGTTAAAGGGTGTATGGATTGAGCAAAAAGGAAAAATGACTCATGAACATGGACAACAGTGTGGTGATTGCTGGGAGGAGATGGGTATAAGGGGAGTAAATGGTAACAGAAAATATAATAAAAATTAAATCAAATTTAAATAATAAAGAAAATCTCTTAAAATATATTTTTATATTGGTAGGCCAAAATTTTTCAGACTGGAAATAAAATACATAAATCATAACAGAAAAAAATAACAAATCTTGCTTTTCAAAATCACTGTCAAGAAAAGCTGAAAGTCATGTTACAGAGAAAATATTGTATATGTTCATATACATATATATGGACTAGTTTTCTATGTGTTTAAAAATTATTGTAACTCAATAACAAGAAAGCAGCCCTATATACATGGGCAAATTATTTGAGTACTGTTGTTACATAAGAAAATTAATAGGATGCCCATTGTGCAGTATTCTTTTCCCAATAAAACTTGCTTTTTCTCAAAAAAAGGGAAGAAAATTAACTAGGTCTCTCAACCATTGCAGCTAAGAGTACCAATGGCACAGAAACATTAAACAACTGAATAGTAATTTCTTATACAGCTAAATATATCACAAAAGTAACCATATACTTAACATTTAATCCAGCTATTCCATTCCTACAAATTTACCCAAGGGAAATGAAAAGCATACAACCATATACACAAATATATAAACTTTAGTATCCAACATAACTTTATGGATTTATAATTGATATCCATTAACTGATGAAGAGATTAATGTATATGGTACATCAATATTCAGCAATAAACATGAACAAATTATTGTTAAATACAACACCATGTAATACATCACCTAAACATGGGCAATGAAAGAAGTCAGACACAAAAGACTCTAATTCTGAAGAAGACAACTAAACTGGCAGGAAGCAGATCAGTGGTTGTCAGAGTTCTGAGTTTGGAGGGGGGGACTGACTTGTAAGAAAGAACATTTTTGAGAGGTGAAAATATTCTATATTATGACCATGTGATGGTTATTCAACTTAAATGTTTTTCAAAATGTACCAGATTTTGTACTTAACATTTATTCTAGAAATATATGATAAAGATTTGGTTTGCTAAATCAAATAATACATAGTAGATTGGGAATGTACAAAAATGTCAGCCCAAAGGCAACCCCTTAGCTGTTGTCAAAGCAGGAAAAGAGAAGGCTCTACCTCCCCCATGCTGCAATTATGTAGGAATATTTTTATGCATAAAATGTATAAAATTTATACAGCTTCACAACTATTGGGTTACCAGTGTTCTGGATCTAAGATAAGCAATTATCTTCCAGTAACAACAACAACAAAACCTCTGAGCCAATCAGTAGGCATACATGGTAGGTATTGTTGATAACCCAGCAGAGCCATGATTTGGTTTAGAGAGGCACCTCCCTGAGGATTGGACCGTTTCCCTGTTCTGGGAGAATCCTGACTAGTCTAAGGCCTCATGATAATCCTACTTTTCCTATTAGTTTCCATTTTGGTTTTGCCAGGTAATCTGTTCATGTTCAATGAGACTGGGAGGACACTGACCTAGAAATGGGAAGCTTCTGAAAAATGGAGCCTCATTCTAAAACAGGGGGAAATATTTTCTACTGACCATTGCTATTTTAGAAGCGCTGTTTGGAAACATTGTAGCCATCTTGTAAAGGGCAGCAGGAGCATCATTTCGATACAAGGATAGTAAGGTGATAAAATGGAAGGAGGATGTGTCGTAGACTCCAGCCAGCAGAGTCCACCTGTTGTGACTGAAGATAAGAATAAATACACAGGAGACAGCAATCCTGTGGTGAAAAAGGGGGATGGCACTGCCACTCTCTCGAGGGGAGAGCACCTATGAGTGCCTCGGCCACTCTCTCAAGAAGAGAGCGCCTCGACCCTTGCCTAGACAAGCTTTTATGTTTTTTCTCAGATCTTACATCAAAGAAGGATTTATTATCTATTAAATAAATTATTATGTATAGATAATAAATTATTATTATTTAGGTACAATCAAGGAAATGAAAATAACATGCAGAGAGGAATGGTGGCGAGCTGATTAGCTCTGTCCTAGGGAAAATTTACACAAGCTTTGGAAATTACTTTGAAGACAGACAATACCATTTGTTGTCTCAGACCAGGGTGATGGAGTTTTAGCAAGAGCAAGCCATACAGTCTGTATGCATTTTCTAGGCCTAATTCCCATGGGAAAACTCTGTTTGAAGGTCTGGCTGCTGTCCACCATTTTGCCTCTGTAGGTTTTCCATACATTTGCCAGAGTCACATTTGCCAGACAAAAACAAACTAGTCCCTACAAAGATGGCTTGCTGGTTACATATATGTATTACTAAATAAACCATTCTTGAAGCTAGGATACCTTGGATTTAAGGTCACATGAGAAAACAAATTGATTTACCATTTAAGCCCTTTTAAAACCAATTACCTATTATTGTTCAATAACACGTTCTACCTTATATAGCACCAAAAATAACAAAGAGGAGATAGCTATAATCCTGATTCCAATTTTCTTATGGCATTTTGCATTTCACAAAACAACTTCATAGCCAGTGTTTAAAGTTAACCTTGATTCAAGCCTGAGTATTACTAAGTTATGAAAATTAAAATGATAAAGATGCTATCATCTTTCTTAGGGTGCTGAACATGGAAAGGAACCCAGGGTTTTAATGATCTAGTCCAATGGTTTTGTTTGCCTCTGTTATGTTTTAATAATTTTGGATACACAATCACTAATTTTTTTGAAAAGTAACTCTTCAATTTATTGCATATAACTAACATGGATATTAGCATGTCTAATTGAGTTTGTTATATTTGCTTTCAATATCTAAAATGATTGTTGTATAAAATTAACCTGGAAAACATACTGAAATGCAAACATGCAAAAACTGCAATAGAGATTGAGCCTTTTCTTCCAGAATAGCTATTTCAATAGGATTTTGTATACTGTTCAGTACTCTCATAATGCTTACATGTGATTTCAGTCCTCTTCCCTTGGAATTGCCATCAGTGCTAGTCCGTAGCTCACTGACATTCAAACTACTCATATTACCTTTTAGTCACACTTCAATTTGTTCAAAAATGCATTTTTAATTGGAATGTTACTTAATTCAATACTTGATACAAAACTGAGTCTTACTGTTTCCCCACCCAAAGCCATACTCAATGGATGAAAGTTTTCTACTGGTTATATACCTTTTAAAGAAAAATTCAAAGGACTCTGTATGCAACTTTAAGACAAGTTTTTAAGTTTTTGGTCAAATTCTATATTGTTCTGATATTTTCTTATGAGTGAATAAGTTGAAGTGAACAGAATTAATGGTTTTCTAGTATTTCACATGCTTAATAAAAACTTGTATAACAGATTTTATGTTGTAAACAGCCTTTATTTTGAGTAATCAGATTGGTCATGTGAAATTTTTTTGCCCATTCTATGTAGCTGATTTTAACAGTTCATTTACTCCTTTGATTTCCTGGTGTTAGTTAATACACAGTGAAATTTACTAAACATAGACTGCAAAAACATATTTAAGCATTAATTTCAGTAATTCCAAAATCAAAGTAACAAGTTCAGGATTATTTAAATAAACAATTTCATATGCCTTAGGTAGCTTCTCTTATCCTTTGAGACTCAACCTAAAGAATACCACATTCATGATACCACTCTTAAATGTGTACCCAACAGTGAAGGCTTTTCCCAGTGTGACATGGGAGGAAACAACTAAGTCCAATTTTAGAATTTGATCCCATGGCCTTTTAAATGGAAAGAAGTAACAACAAATCCCAAACAGGAATGATTTGAACTTCATACATGGTGAAATTTGTTTCCAAATTTATATTTGGTCTTCTTAAATTTATTAAATTTTCTCATTTGCCCATTAGTGTTTTGCTTTCTGGTTTTCTTTCCTAGGAATGAATGTTTGTCCATGACCATTCTTGACATATTCCTCACATAAATCTTATTATTTTTACTAAGTAGTCACTAAGCTTCCTAGCATTTAAACATCGAATACTCAATTTATGGATTTCAATTATTGTCTGAATCATCCAATTAATACATTGTCAGAATTTTATGACAGTTAACAGGGATTTAGGAATGCATCCAGTAAAAGTCTTTTGTTTACATATAAGAAATCTAAAAGATTAGAAATGACTGCAAATGGATCCCTAAACTCTAATTTGAAATAAGGTTCCTATATTAGTATGGTGGAATAAACATGGATTTTGAAGTAATGAAAACATAGAATATGACTTGACTCTGTTGTTTAGCCATTAAAAGATGGATGAGCTCTTTCATTGATAAGATTATTATTTCTCTTTAGATATTGCAATAATATGACCCTCATAATATTTGTCAATATTAAATGAGTTATCATAAGAAAGAAATCTAAATTTCCTAGAAAATAATAAAATAATAATAGTCATTAAATGTTTACCACATGACTTATTTTCTAAGTGTCTGTCTGTGTGAGTGAGAGAGAGAGAGAGACCCCATTTGATATACTATGTCTAGTGGACATTACTATCCAACTTCTGCCATATGAAATATTTAGTAGGCATTGCCTTTGTTCAGCACATACTTGTTTGATTGATTATCAGAGGTTCTGATTTAATTGGCTTTTCAGCCCTGGACATTTACTTGCTTAGTAATTAGGAAAGATCAGACATAGATAGAAGCAACTTTCCTATACTAAAAAGTCTGTATTTTAATGCCATTTGACTCAAGAATTTTGTTGAATTTCCACAAGGTACATTCTATTTCTCTTCCAAAGTTGGTTGATATCATCATTGTTTAACAAAATTAAATAATATTGATTACTGGATCTAGCCAGGAGATCATTACTTAATCAACCAAAGAAAATTAAAAATTAGTTTTTTTGGATAGATTCTAAGTGATGATGACTGGTTTTGCTAATAGATGTTTCCAATAATTAGGGATTTTAAAAAACATGCTGTGAGAATGTGGAACAATGTTAGAAATACAATAGATCAATCTCATGAAAACAGCTTTGTGACGTAAAAATTCTAATGGCCAAATAAATCCTTTGAAGGGACTCTAAGAGAAACAATTTTCAAACTCTCTATGGCTACATTCTTAGAAACATACCTTCCTCCAACCACACTATTATTTGTTGTATGCTCCAAAATCAGGTTTTGAGTGACTAGCCCTTGGCCCTCATAATAAAACTGTCTACATGCATGTCAATTGATGCCAATTGGGATGTGAATGGACACCTATTCACTGGGAAGTGGATTGAAACAACCAACTAATTTCACAAAGGCCATTGAACAGTAATGACTTTCTATCACTTGCAACCTGCGCTACTTTCCAACTAGTGACCCAGAAATAAAAGGCTGTTTATCCCATCATCATTTCCCTGGAAAACATTGTTCCCTTGAGTCTCTTGCTCCTAAACCATTCTAAAATTCTTTATTTCTAAGGCTTTTATAAAGGCTTTAACAGGTTGTATTACTGAAGCAGGTAAATCAGAATTTCATTAAAAATTATTTTTAAAACCTTTAAAAACAATAGACTAATTGTTATGGATAGCGATAGACATGAAAAGTAAAATTTACACTGATATTTAGGAGAGAGTAATAGTGTCAATCTTAATTCTTAAATAATAGGTTTTTAGCATACAACTAAATCTTTGAAAAAATATTTATTTTAAAAATTAGATAATGTGATCTTATAAAATGTGAACAATTAAAAGGAGGTAACTGATAACTACTTCTAGCTATTATGCATATGTGTGTTTATATATGTACATAATTTATATGTATATATAAATATACAGCATGCAATATATAAATATACTCAGTCATACATATAAATAAATGACTATGAATTTTTAATTTTTTGTGTGATGAACAAATTGTATTCATCTTATATCATTAAACTTCCTATGCCTATTTAGAGAAGTCATAAATTTATGGTGAGTTCTGGTCTGGTCAGGAACAGAAAAACATGTCTAAATTACAGAGTGTATATGGAATTATTATCTACTCTACTCTTGATTTCAGAGCCTTTACTGAACAATTATTTCTAGATTTATCCTAAAGTTTATTTGAAAGGTGAACTAATTTAAAATAAACAACAACATGGCAATAATACATGTCTGTATGTGTATGTAATCTGAGGCTCTCTACGCACCCATTAATTCTATGGCCAAAATTAATTCATTGAGTGTCATGGTTTTATATTTTCCTAATAATTAGTTAACATTTGAATCAATTAAATGTCAAAGTGATGAGATATTCACCATAATTTATTGGCAAAATCTTGGGCTTTGAAGTCACTGAGTCATGGATTAGAATTCGGGATCCACATTTTGTTAGCTGTGTAATCTCTAAAACTCTTCATCTATATCTCAGTTTCCATCTAAAATATACTGTCTCTTCAAATTTTATATAAATTAGAAATGATACATGTGAATCTTGCACATGGTACATACTCAATAAATCATAGCTAATATTACAAAATGAAAAAATAATTTTGAGAAAATAAAATCTGAAACATTTACTCTTCTTGAAACATTTGTTGACATAGTGTTCTTTCTTTTTTTCTTGTTTTTGACTACCTATAAGATATGATTAGCTTCAAATGACAGAGTATTACCCAAATAGGTGTGTTAATGTTATCAATTTCACATACAGGTGAATAGTGACTCATTAATGTCAAGAAATAAAGAGTACCTGCCAACCCCAGGTTCTTAGCTTGGTCACGTTAGTATGATAAATTCTGGAACCTAAAACTTCACACTCTTAGTCCAGAACATCTCAGCAGGATGAAAGGGATCTGTGGCAAAAGAGACTTTTACCACATAAAGTGTGGTCATGTTAATTAAAAAGAAGTAATGGCTGTTGGATAGACAATAGTGTTTCCTTTTCCCCCATAATATCATCATTCTCTCCTTCCAATCAGTACCACAGTCTACAATTATAAATATTTTGTGTCATTGTCCAATTAATTTGTGTTTTCTCCACTACACTCTAAACGTCTATGGAAACAATTGTTCTCTATTAAATTCCCATTGCTTGAACGTCTGCCATAGTTCAACAAATACTGGCTGAATGAGTGCATGCATAAATAAAATCTCTGTAAAAATGCTGAAGCTTGTATTCTATTGATTTCTCACAATTTAAGTGATTTCAATTCATGACAGATTACTTTGTGTGTGTGCACATGCCATAATATATAAATTATCTTCACGTGTTTTTGTAAAGATTTTATTTATTTTTAGAGAGAGGGGAAAAGAGGGTGAAAGAGAGAAACATCAATCAGTTTCCTCTCACACAATCCCAGATGGGGACCTGTCCCACATTTCAGGCTTGTGCTGTAACTGGGAATCAAACCAGTGACCTTTCAGTCTTCAGGTCTATGCTCAACCCATTGAGCCTTACTGGCCAGGACTTCCCCTATTTTGCAGTGTACTTCCTTAGTTATATCTTACACTTATTTCTTGTTTAAAGTTGCTAAATATTTTATAGCTTCTAACTAGAACAGTTACATTGGCCATTTCTATAGCATTATTATATATTTAATTTTTTTATTGATTTAAGAGACAGAGAAAAAGAGAGGGAGTCATCAGTTTATTGCTCCACTTACTTATACTCTCATTTGTTGCATCTTGTATGTGCCCTGGATGAAGATTGACCCACAACGTTGGCATATTAGGATGACACTCTAACCACCTGATCTTCCTGGCAAGGGCCTGCATTATTGTATTTTAATACTATAATTTTTCTGGTCTGGAGAAGCAGAAAAAGGAAGAATAAGTAGGTTGGTCAGTGTGACTGCAATTTTAGACTGAAAGCCAGGTGTTAGGTGCTTATTTTTTTCATATTCCAGTATATTTAATACTTATTAATTTTCAAATAATTTAGATGAAGACTTTTAATACTCTACTAATGCATTCATTCATTCATCCATATTTATGACATAAAAAAATGGAGACAGAAAGGTGATTGAGTGTGTTAAAAGACACATAGACAAAGCCCAAATGGGGTAAGATTGAGGGTGGGAGGTGGGGATGGGTGAGGCAAGTGGAGTGTTGGGGGAAAAGGGAGACTACTGTACTTGAACAACAATAAAATGTTTTATTAAATAAAAATAAAAATGCTATTTTTTAAATTGAGTACTCTCATAGTGTCATCATTCACCACCATGTTTTTTTTTTTTTTAAATCCTTGCCCTAGGGTGATACATCCACTGACCTCAGAAAGAAAAGAAGGGGCAGGGAGAGAGGGAGAAACATTGATTAGTTGCCTCCCGTAGATGCCCAGACCCAGGACTGAACCCCAATCTAGATATGTACCTGGACCAGGAATCAGGCCTACAGCCTTTTGGTGCCCAGGCTGATCCTCCAACAAACCAAGCCACACTAGCCATGGAACATCCCCCATGATCTTAACACAATAATAGCTTTATTGTTGTGATGTGTCAATTTCTGCATCCTGAAAGAAGTTATAACAGATTGCAAGTCTAGAATTTACCTTATTTAATTAAAATATT